>CAJQZM010041105.1:0-43906 GCA_907164665.1 Colias nastes | reverse complement strand
AGGAGTATGCAGACTAACATTGTGACACGAGAATTTTATATATAAGATTTGTCAATAAATAATGTTATTACGCCTGAATTAAAAAAAAATCATTAATAAGAAAGAGGAATGACAGTTATACAGATAGATTAATATTATCTAATTACAGTCAAAACTTTAATTTTTGCACCTTGTATAGTTCGATAGAGTAAACATTGTACCAATTAAAAGTCTGCTCTATGTTCTTTTAAGGCGTTAATAGGGGCTAGCGACCTTGGCGACGATTTACAAGGCGGAATCGGGGGACCGGCGCGCGAATCTACCGTAGTAAAAGTACGTATAAAAATTATTTAAAAAGATATTTGGATATTGAATCAAAATTTAAAACAACCATGCCCTGTGTTTTAATTTCATAAACACACTGTAAAAACACTACAATAATTGACGTTATATTGACTTAGCGTTTTGGTTTAAAGTCCAAAAATCGACCTCAGCTCATGATTTTTTTCCAAAAAACCTGATTGTAAAATAAACAAATTAAAACAACCATGCCCTTTATCATATTCGAAACTTTAATATACATTTTTTTTAGATATGTACATTAAGAATCTAAGAAGAAAAACGGTTATAACTAGAGTTAATTTTCGGTATTAAAAGGGAATTCTACCCGATTCAGGCCTTAAAAGTATAAGTGAAAAGTAAAATCAATGTGTATCGTACAAATTACTAGTAGAAACTGTATTCTAGTAAAGTACCTAATCCTACAAATATAAATGCGAAAGTTTGTGAGGATGTGTGTGTGTGTGTGTGTTTGCTACTCTTTCACGCAAATTCTACTGAACCGATTACAATGAAATTTAGCACACATATAGAGGGTAACTTGGATTAACACATAGGATAGGTTTTATCCCGGAAATCCTACGGGAACGGGAACTATGCGGGTTTTCCTTTTAAAACGCGGGCGAAGCCGCGGGCGGAAATCTAGTATATTATAATACAGACTTTTTCACAGCCTTAAAGACGGGATTTCTTTAATTATGTACTTTAATACATTTTCAATCCCGTCTTACAGCAAGCTTAGTCATACTAAATCTGTTATCTGCCCTAATTCATTTCTAAACGTTTGAAATGGTTGTAAAAGGAATCCATTCGACCTAGTTATCCATTCCCAGAAGAAACTTACTCTGTAAAGAATTATTGGGTCGATTACGTGAATCAAGCAGTTTCTAAACGTAAAACTGTAAACAAATACAAAGGCATTAAATATAGACAGTCGTACAAACATTCGTGCATATAAAGTGAACATCAGTCACGCTTCTCGTGAGAGTTTAAGGGAACTAAGGGTAATTGCTTTATGTACTAGGTTTTGCTCGCGGCTTCGCTTGAATATGTTATAACTATTAGGTGTGTTACAGTCGTGCCTGTACTAATTGTATTGTTTAGAATTTTTTTATAAGGTAAGAAAATTTGTCACTTCTATTTCAAACAATCTAAAATTGAATTCAAACTTCGTTTCATGTACCTAAATCAATGTTAAAGCTTTTTTTAACTAAAGAAAAATTCTAATAAGTTGTGAACTTCCAATGTATTACAATGTATGTGCAATTGAAATCTATATTTATTCTTCAAATCAATATTACGCAAACTTGAGAGAATTTTACTACTACTGCATTATTTTTAATTTTTATTGTTATATTATAGGAAAGTAACATCGCCAATACGTAAACGGAGCACTAAATTGTAGAGCTTTGCCAACAATGAAAAAGCTATGAGAAATATTCAGGAAAACTTGAAATACAGAAAATCGAAGAGCAAACTAAAATTAACTAAACTTTTTATATGTATTTACGTTTAGGAATACATAGTATTATTTATACAATCACCAAAAGGCTATGTGCTAAGTCATGGAGCTCCTTATTACAATATCAAGTAAGGTGATAAAGGACTATAATTTAATATCACCACACGTTATCTTGTAAACGTTAAGCAAGCGACCAAATACAAAACACAAGGAATCTGTGGCAATCTACACCGTTTACCAAACGAGTAAGCCTGTACTTATCTAGGTCTTAACATGTGACCTAGCACAATAGAGCTCGTATTTCTAGACCAGCTCGTCCGACCGGTTTGCTTCGGATTTTCTTATTCTGTACTCCGTGTAGGTGTGGAAATGTGTTTATTGGTACGTGATCCTTTGGCTATCAGGATACATCTATACTAATATTATAAAGCTGAAGAGTTTGTTTGTTTCAACGCGCTAATCTCAGGAACTACTGGTCCAATTAGAAAAATTATTTCGGTGTTAGATAGCCCATTTATCGAGGAATTTATCATCACGCTAAGACCAACAGGGGCGAAGCAATGCGGGTAAATCCGCAGGACACAGCTAATTTATTCCGTGTAAAAATAATAATTTACATTGCAAATGTTTTGTTAGTTGTTAGTTAATTAGTAAGTAATGTTAGTTTTGCTTTCCCTCTTATTTCCACGGACCCCTAATAGGGTAAAAGCCTCCTCTCTCTTCTTCTATGTAATCCTCTCCTGCAAAATTTCCATTTGGTTAGGTTGATTTGGTGTCGTTTGTATTTAATGTAGGTGTTTATGAAAATAAAATGATTTGAAATTAACAAGTAAATATTATGATTTTGCGTATTACTATACTTAGGGCCCGCGGCTTCGCCCTTTCGCCTATAATATGCGTTTAAAGAAAATTCCTATAGTAACGAGGTAGTCCAACCGGTAAAAAGTAGCCTATGTCACTCTCTAGAATCCTAGCTTTTGCATTTATGTGAGTAAGGATGACACAGCGTTTCTAAAAGCAGCTTTTGTATATGCTTTTGTTAAAATATGTAATGTAATGACGATTCAAAAGTGCTAGAAGAAGCTTCTAGAAGAAGTTTATAGTCGAGCCAATTTAATAGGCAACATTTGACGTCTATCAATTTTATCTTCGAAGAGAGGTAACCTGCTTAAAAACATCGATTAAAGTGAATTAATCGATACGGACTTGGAACATTTGTCAATCGAACTTAAAACACATGTCAATTTTAAAATTCATCAGGCGAATCCCTGTCCCAGTAATATACTTTCATTCGTAAATTTAAGGAGCAAATTAAGACAAGTATAATACATAATTAAAAAAACACAACGCATTTATTAATTTATGATAATTTTTATTCACAAGTAATCAATGCATTCGATTCTAGATGTCAGATTACGATTTTTAGAGTAACGTCTCTGGTATTTAAAAAGAAAAAAGGTTTATTGACACAAAATTGTAGCGACGTCAGTTCTTTAAATCAGAAATTGTTTATTATGTTTAGAATGGTTTATCAGTAAAATCAAATCTTAAAATTTCTTGTATCGGTCATTATTATTATAAATATGTAATCGTAATTGAAAAAAAGTTAAGCAAATATACAGTTCTAACAAAACGAAATATCAAATTCAAATTCAAATTCAAATTCAAATTATATTTATTTGCAAGAATGTAGTTACAAATTTTAGATGTTTTGATTACAATATTATGTGGCTAATACATTCTACCCATTGATTGGGTGTGCAAATATTAAAAAAGAAAGTTGATTAGTTATTCTATGTCGTCGTTACTAGGTTACGTTGTTGAATTTTGTTGAACTGTCAAATGTTGCCTATTAAATTGGCTCTACTATATTTGAATAAATAAATGTTTTATGTCTAATCAGTTTTGAGTTTGAGTTGGTTGAATAAATGAATGTCTGAGCTGACAAGTTCGAACAAATATAATAAAAGCAATGATATTATATATAGAAATAAGAGGTAGATACGTCATCAACGCACCAAAACTGATTCCGTGAATTGGTCCTAATTGGGACCAATGCAATCAGTCAGATTGTGACCGGTCCCAGTGAGCGCATGTGCCGATAGGTACATTAAAGTTGTCGAAAATGCCTTCCTGTGTTTTCAGAAAGTGCACGTATACGTGCAAAAAAAATAAAGAAAGATAAAGGAATATCATATCACAGGAAAATATATTAAATTATTACAGTTTAAGAGTAAAAATAACAATTTACAATTCTTTATGAATGACACTTGCTTGACACTTGTATTGAAATAATGAAAGGGATAAAACATTGCTTCAATCACTAGTGTGACAAAGCTAGCGTACACTGTGTTCAAAGATTATCATGTAGATACGATTATTGAAAATAGAACGGTTATTTTATTAATTTCGATTTGGGTAAATACTTGATTATTTTTATATTTAAATCCACACAGTGCATGTAATTAACAAATATATCTATTTATTATATACAATGAAATCGTGATGGCAAAAATGTTTGTTTTCAAAAATGATGTTGAATATACGTATACATTAAAGAAAAGATTATCGCTACTGACGAAAAATGCTATTTGCTTTTCTGTAAATAGCTATTGAACATAAATTTTATTTGTGTTTTAGATAAAAAAAATTGGTTGTTTGTAAAGTAGGTTTACGATCGAGATGTTTACGTGATAACGTCTTATCACGTAAACATCAACACGGCAGCGCTCGAGATGAGACGGGAGATCGGTCCGTCTCTCTCTCGTTATACCTGCGATCGCGCTCGTGAGGTTTTGGTGTGACACAAGTTTCTGAACATGTCACCCGACTAAAACGATTTTAAAAACGTTATCACGTCAAAAAGGCTTATACTTCATCCTTTCTTTTATTTCATCCTTTTTTTTTTTCATCTAGGCACCACTATTATTATAATTATCCTACAAGTTGGAGTGATGACCTTGTACGGGTTCCGGGAACTGCCTTGAGACGAATAGCGTAAGATCGGTCCTTATGGAGTTCTATAAGGAGGACTATGCTCAGCAGTGGGTGTTTATTGGGTGAAATGATGATGACCGAAAACGAACACCACAGCTAGTACCTAATAAATACTTAATACAGTTATATCTCCAAAAAAGTTTTTTTCATTTTAATACAACATCATAATAATAATTAAATAGTAAATGAAATTGTCACATTTATTTACTTGTGCAGGAAACGTAACATCTATAACATTGAACCTTCTGTGTCGTTAGTCTATGCCAATTACCATGGCAACTATATGTTTATTTCTATTTAATTGGTGAATTCTTATGACTTTTGCTTACACCTGCGCGGAAGTGACAAACTATCTTTGTCTTTTTTGTTTATATCATTTTATTCTGTGATTTTATTAGAGCCATCTCTCTTATACAGTCTGTCAATGTAATAAATTATGTAATATGAAACTTGTATTTGTGTGTGCCTGACACTGCATATGAAGCATTTTTTTTGGATATATTGTGAGTATATAACGTATCTAAAAAGTGTCCATTTGAAATGTCGAATTAACCTTGTTAGATTTAAATAAGTAGTATTATTATGAGTATTGATAATTTATCAAAAAGCTGTGGATGTGTTTGTATTCGTTCATCTCTGAAACATCTAGAGCGATTTTGGCAGGACTTTCACTAGGAGATAGATGATGTAATGCTTTTGTTAAAAGATAACAAAGACTAACTTGCATTTTTTTTAAATTTAGGTTGAAGAAAATTGAATGACAGATATTTTAATTGGAATAAAACGAAGCTATTAGTTGCTTTTCATAACGGTATCTTTTATTAAATAATTAACGACCGACATGACATTTTAAAAATTATAGAGAATAAAAAAGAAAATTCGTTTACACTAATTGTTCAACTCGAAGAATGTTCGAGAATAGCTTGTGGTTTATTTACCAGCAACGACAGGCTTCGTAGGAAGCCATAATTATTTACACAGTACTGAATGTATGTTTTTAATAAATATAGTTAAAAAATGAGATTATTGTATTATTGTTACCAATTCTTGATCGTGAGTCCGATAAAAGTGGGTTAAAATGGAATCTAAAGGTGTTGGTTACATATATACATGTGAAGTTAACAAAAGTGTGTTAAAAATTAAAAAAAAAAAATATCAAATGGAAATTACTTATTCTACGCCAAATCTGATGCAATAGCAAAAGCTTGATATTAGTTAATGATGTTCGACATCATTTAAAGCTCATTTATTTTAATTATTGTGAGACGTTCTTGTGTAATATAAAATGATTTTAATTATCTTCTAATCAACTTATTTTTCAATTTTTATCGACTACATTATAATGTTATAACCACAAATATTTATCGCACAATAGACTAGCACAAAAACTTGCAAAATTAAGCAGTAAATCTTCTAGTATATTTTTATGAATGTGCGATTTACATTATTTACAAAATGTCTGCCTCTATTTATCTAAGCTTACAGGTTCCGAGAAATATGAGGAAAGGAAAAAAGTTTTTATAAGTTGGATATACCTACAAAGAAATAAGAATTTATTTTGTTACGGAAACATGCTATACCTTCTGCATATTTTTTTTTCGTAGCTTAATTTTTTGGCAACTGTCCACGCACTATGCCAAGGCATTATTTGTACATGGCAATTATTTATTGCTCACAATGGTACATGGAATCTCTTAAGCTCTCTCCTCAAGGAGGTCCGGAGTATATTTATAAATCAAATCATTGTCTGTGGTACCCGTTGGTCCGGTTTGGATGCGGCATTGTTTGGCGGCCATTTTGAATTATTTGCGCGCCAATGTTGTGTTCAATTTGCATGCAAATACAATACCATTGGTATGAGATGTTATTTTTTAAGCGGTGTCTTCAACTAATACTTATTATATCTACCTATGTGGGACGATGTTCCAGAAGTATTTGAATGAAAACTGTTAGTTTTTCAGGTGTAAGAGATATAAATTATAAGCCTTATTAAAAAAGTCTGTAACTGTAAGGTACCAAATAAAAAAAAATAAAGTCATAAAATTATATGACGAACTGAGTATTTTTCAATACTGAAATTGTTGTGAAAATTATGAGGTTCATGATTTTAAAAGGTACTTACACTATTATGTTTTATGAAGCCAATATATTTCTTGTGGATATGGACTTGTGCTTGGCTGGTTTCCAAGGAAAGGGGAGGAACCCTCTTTCTTAGAAGTTCGGAATTTGGTAAAACAATAAAGTATTTCGTAACTAAAAGGGAAACATAAAACACGAAATCGTCTGTGGTTACGAAAATGTTTTAAATTTTAATCCAGTCGTAAAAGTAACGTTTCTGTTGGGAATTTCTGCGAATTAAATTTCTTAGCAAGGTAAATAAATGTGGTTATAAATACCTATCAAGCTACTGGTGAATGAATTTCCAAAGTTTTGATTTCAATAAAAAATGATGCTAATATTATGTTCCCTAGGAAATTTCTGTTACGCTAGTTTTTAAAGAGCAAAAAATCATAACAAAAATATTGCGAAGTAATGACTAGTTGTAATAAATAGCCTTCCCAAACATTTCCGCGGGATATCGAAATTGCAAAAATAAACATAATACAAGTTATCCAACCAGTATTTACCAAAGCTTCAACATAGATAAGTAATCAATGTAATTAGATCTACAAATAGACAAAAACCATAAACCGAGGTAAAGCCTTGATTTTAATATCACGTCTTATCAAAACACCCACGCTGTATCATTTAATTACACCAAGTACGGAAAGATGTACAAAAGCTTCAATTTTCAAGCTTATTGTTCTAGTTTTAAGGTTGAAATCCGGGAAGGGAGATATTTAATGGCATTTTGCATTGACCATGATTTTGCCAAGTGCTTTGCGAATACGTGGGTAGTCAGCATAAACTAGCGGGTTCAATGACACTTAAGTATTTTGCATAAAGGACAAGATATGAATAGTATAATAGTTGTTGGACTCCGTTGAAATAGGTACCTATGAACACACACACACATAAACACACAGTCATATTATATTGTTTAATAAAATAATTATGTTAATGCAATGCCAAAGCATGTAACCTAATTTACTTCAAACCTGCAGAAAAACAATTATAACAACATTGTTTTTTTTGCAAAAGTTTAGATATGTTTTTACTTTTTCATTCATACATTAGCAAATTAGAAATGGACACCATATTTCGAAATGCCTGTGGAAATCTTTAAAAACAAGATGTAATAATTAACATGAAAAATGTCTCCTCAATCTTCGCTGTCTGAAACTTTGATAGGAAATTGACCGAGTTTCATATTTATTACTAAAACTTAAGGGCGGGTGGAAAATATGTTTAAAATTCTAGTATAATTTTCTAAGTATTATAAGTACATATTTGGTTATTTCTCGTGAATCGTGATGATCATTTATTATTTTGATTGTTCTACATTTTACTCAGAAACTTAAAGAACTACTTTACAGATTCTACATATAATAATATACGAAGATACTAGTTAAACATACTGGCCAAAAATTTTAATAAAATTTATTTATATTTCACATACTTACACAATTTTTTTTAGGTATATAAACTTATAAACTAGTTGTGCCCCGCAGTTTTACTCGCATTGCTCCGCTCCTGTTGATCTTAGCGTGATGCTTAGCGTGATGACATTGTATTATTTGACTGGCCGGTTGGCTTGGTTGGTAGTGGCCCTGCCTTCCAAGCCAGAGGTCGTGGGTTCGATCCCCACCCGGGGCAAATATTTGTGTGATGAACATAGATGTTTGCTCTGGGTGTTAATTATCTAACTACTTATATAAGTATTTATTTAAAATTATATATGTATGTTTATCAGCCATCTGGTTTCCATAACACAAGCGAAAGCTTAGTATGGGATCAGATCGTGCCGTGTGTGAAAATTGTCCCGAAATATTAAAAAAAAAAATTAATTTATAGCCTTCCTCGATAAATGGGCTATGTGGCTATCTAAAACCAAAATAATTTTTCAAATCGGAATAGTACTTAGTTCCTGATATTAGCGCGTTTAAACAAACAAACAAACTCTTTGGCTTTATAATAATATGTATTAGTATATTAGTATAGAAGATCTGTTGTAAACTGTTGTAAAAGGAGGAATTACTCGTCAGATATAATCGAGGTATCATAAAATATATCAGTACGTTAAAAATAAGAATCCAAGATTTAATGACCCATTGTTTAGCACGAGCTAAAGGGTTGCGAAATCAGGGCATATATTCTGTCTCGGTTTTAGGGCAGCCAAGGGCAAAGGGCTTTGCCCTAGAGCGAGACGGATAGATACTACGTGACTATCTCGTTCTTGCGTATGAATGGGTTTGAAAACGTGAAACATCGTAGTTTTTATTTGTGTGTAGATTTCTTATTATTGTTTGTTATACGAGTATCATGGCGAGAATTTAAGGTCATTTATATGCAAAAATGGTACTGAGGATAAAAATTACGTGTAGATAATATTAAATAAAAATTAATGACTGACCGATTGGCTTGGAGAGGTCGTGGGCTCGATTCCCACCCGGGGCAAATATTTGTGTGATGAACATAGATGTTTGCTCTGTGTCTGGGTGTTGAATATCTATATAAGTATTTATTTAAAATTATATATGTATGTTTACCAGCCATCTGGTTTCCATAACACAAGCGAAAGCTTAGAATGGAATCAGATCGTGCCGTGTGTGAAAAATTGTCCTGAAAATATGTATATGTATGTAATAATAAAATTCATTTCACTTTATTAATTTACATTAATAAAAATATACTAAAATATTGTTGGAACTGAAAACATATTTTTGGATATAAACATAGAGTAACAAATAAATTGTAGGAAGTAAAGTTTATTATCTAGAACTTTGAAATAATAGGTCATAAAAGTTACTTTTAATCCAATATGAAGAATTGCTTAGTATTTGAACTACAGCTAGAATGGCCTCTTGTCTCCCATATAGAGAAGTTATAAAAAATAAGAGTAATACACTTTCA
This sequence comes from Colias nastes, assembly GCA_907164665.1. Taxonomy (NCBI): domain Eukaryota; kingdom Metazoa; phylum Arthropoda; class Insecta; order Lepidoptera; family Pieridae; genus Colias; species Colias nastes. The sequence continues at coordinate 34,116 of CAJQZM010041105.1, read as the reverse complement.
CAATGAAGTTGAACTGACAGTACAATACTGTACAGAACCTGTCTTAAATCTAGGCTATATCTTAGCCCTATTGAGCCCCTGAATGCTTTATACATCTACACAATGCTTTATATTGCTTCTAATTTCTATTCAATATAATTATATCTCTTGCCATAATTTATTATAAAACTCGATGCTAGATGATATTTGTATTCGATTAATTACAAATTATAGCCTCATGGTTAGACTTATTGTAATGTTACAGTTAGTGATACATTTATCTGTTCTTCACAACTTCAAGCATCACTTTTATTGTCCTATTATATATTATACTAGTATCCGCCCACGACTTTGTACGTGCATCCCCGTTTTTCCCCGTTCCCGCAAGAATTTCGGGAAATCCTTTCTTAGCGGATGCCTACGTCCTAACATCTACCTGCATGCCAAATTTCAGCCCGATAGGTCCAGTGGTTTGGGCTGTGCGTTGATAGATCACTATATCAGTCACCTTTGAGTTTTATATATATAGATGTACTCGTAGAAATTATAAACTACTGTTTCGAAAAGCACTTTCTACAATTTAGACTGTACAAGAAATTCTGTAGATCCTTGTTTCAATAATACAATAAGTTTTATGTATGTCATTTAATTTTAAGTTAAAAAAATCCACCTCTACATTTTTATGTAGGTAGGTAGAGCTGCAATAAGTTTACTTTTATAATTTTTAAATTGGTTCATTTAAAACATAACGTTAACTGAAAAAACTGAAAAGACATTCTTATTGGAAATGGAATACAAGATAGGAAGACGGATAATTATTAGATACATAAGAGTAGAGTCATTAGAGAATGAATAAAATAATCTTGTGCCTATGTTTAGGACACTGATAACTCTCTATTATTTAATAAATATCAATACTATACGAACAAAACATAAGTTCAATAATATAACATTTATCTATAAAAGACATTAGATTAAGGTGCATTATATTATCAACAGCACATGATTATCGCGTGACAAATGTTTATCGAACAGATTTCTGACCGATAGTGTGAATCGAAAATACTTACCGTCCGATTAACCGAATATTTCAAACATTTATTATTTAGGAAACATAACACTTGCAAAAAACATATTTATGAATAAGAAATGAGATCATTGTTTACGATTTAGGTCTGGACTCTGACCTTTGATGTTTTTAGGAACAGACTTCGGTCAATAAAAACAAGAGCCTAAAGAATAATAAAGCTGTTGCCGATAAATTTAACACGAATGTTATTTAAGCCCTTGGAAATCTTACTAGTACTAAGTAACAGAAACTCTACATTTTATTATTTTGTATATTTAAGGAAAGCTCTGCTTTAAAACTAATTAAACATAGTCAAATTATATCTATAGTTATTAATTAACCCAATTATCATCAATAACAAGGAAACTATAATATTTTACGATTTCTTTTACAATACTTGCGATAACTTGAATAGATTTTGAACCATAAAATAATTCAATTTTATACCGGAAACGGGCGATAGCACTGCGCAAAAGCGAGCAGTTTATGAATCGCCGAAAAGTGGTTTTTCAGTTACACGAAGCTAAGGGAAATTGTCTAGTCGCCGTCTAGCGAGTAGCGACTGGCCTATCGCGCATGCACTTAGCTTAACTTACTCTACTCGCCGGTTAGTATCGAGCGAGCCACTGACGAGGGAGGTCATGTCGCAATGTCAGACGAGCGCGACAACCCGTCGCAAAGCGGCCTCCGCAACCGCGTCAGTTTCTTCGAGAGAGTGTGGAGCGGGCGCAGCAGCAACGATTCTGTTGATGCCACCACCGATGTAGACGACATAGAGCGTCGCATTGAACAGCGTAAACGCCGGCCTGATTCGCCGAAAATCGAAGTGAAGTTAAAACATACGCGCGACACACAGTCGCCGACAAAGACTTTTGAGAGTACGTTCCCGAACTTGAAGTTGAGGCATGTGGAAACTGAGGAGCATCGGCACTCGGACAGGCAGGTCGAAGAGGGCGACCTGGCGTCTGGGGTCCGGCTCGTGAAGTTCGAGCGTGTGGTCAAGAGGACGGTGGTGGAACGGGAGGAGAGGCCGGAGTCTCCCCAGAGCGAGTGGTACTCGGAGTACAAGCAGCATGCGCTGAACACTGCGCCCAAGAAGGAGTATTTGAGAAGCAGATCGGAATATGACTCTCACATCGCAGAAATACGAGGTATGCTTTATTATGGTGACTCTACATTAGACGAGTTTTAAGAATTCCTTATACGGCCTCCTATTTCATACTTTATGTTTTATTGAACAGCTATTGAATGACTTGAATATAAGTATCTAATGAATAAGATTTCTACCCAAATGGGTAGAGTTAACCAAATTTGTTAGGATAACAATCTTATAACCTGCAGTTATTTTCTATAAATATCGCAAAAATTCTACCTCGTCAATGAATATTATAATAATATCAAACCTAATCGAATTAATTAATAAGTATCTTAAGACGTAAACAAGATAAATAAAATGTATTTTTCGTTTAAATTATTACGCATATATCCATAAAATCCTGAGATTATTCAAGAAAAAAAGGTCTCTACAAAGATCCTAATTACCAAGCGGTTAGACCTGTTTAGAAGCGCTAAGAATGCAGCAGCTTATTTCAGTCTAATTTATTCTATACCTGTACCTTTTATCAGATTATTCTCATCGTTAATTTCGCGTAAAAGCCTTATTTTTTGGCAAAGAATAATAATTTGGAAAATCCAAAAGTGCACGACTCATAATGCTCATTTAATTATGAAATATAAAAAAAAAAAAAAAATATATATAGATATACAGTCTTGTAGTTTTCGTTTTTTATTAATTGCAATTAAACGACACTGAATTAATTAATCATTCGCATTCAGTGACCTACAATCGTCGATTAGAATATTTAAAAAAAAAATTTAACTCAAATGATGGATTTTTTCAAAAGTTATAGTGTTTTCAGGTTTCACACATGACGGACAGGAAAATTTTTTGACCTATTTCGGTGTTTTTTTCCAATTCTATTGAAGTAAATCAATTTTTAAAAAGTATGGGATTAATCTCCATTAAATTATCTCGACAATAGTATGCAAAATATCTTGATTCCGTGAACTAACAAGGCTATAATAATAAGAATAGCTGCAAAAATGAGGCGAAAAAAATTTTTCGATCGTAAAGCACTCTCTGATGCTTCGCATCGTCGTGCAATAATTAAACAATATAGAAACGTATAGTAATCTCTTAGTGTAATTTATGCAAATTTATCGGTAGTTGAATTTACCATTTTAGAAATAGTAGCATTACTTACACGTAAGTTTTAATTTTTATTTTCCTTGTATTCTTGGTATTCATAACTATAATCTGCATTATAAATCCAAAAAAACAAAAAGCTTTTAAATCTGTACAAAAAGGCTCTATTTTAAGTTATTTTGAACTAGATTTCCGCCCGCGGCTTCGCCCGCGTTTGCAAAGGAAAACCCGCATAGTTCCCGTTCCCGTGGGATTTCCGGGATAAAAACTATCCTATGTGTTAATCCAAGTTACCCTCTATATGTGTGCTAAATTTCATTGTAATCGGTTCAGTAGTTTTTACGTGAAAGAGTAACAAACATCCATACATCCATACAAACTTTCGCCTTTATAATATATATTAGAAGATATTTACCATTTAGTAATATCTACGGTTTGGTAAAATACAGGTATGCATTATGTATGTACAAACTAATAATAAGACTATATATTATAATAATATGTTTTGTAAGTTTATGAGCTTGCCTGATTGCCTGTAGGGCGTTATCTCAAGAAACCATGGCGACCGGCTAAGTAATGCATATAAAATATAAATTACACACCACTTTATATGTAAATAATATAAAATGATTCGCAAATAATCTGCGTGATTGGAATACGAAAACAAACTTAAATAACCAGATATTTTTACATCAGCACTTATTTCATTTGCTAAATGCACACTGCATACGAGAAAGGACATAGATTATAAATAGATAGAGACAGCTTGAAGCTTTTCAATATAGTTTATTTGAAAATACTTATAATACTTTTGCAAAGAGACTATCATGTTTTTTAAATAATATGAAACCCTTCATTGATTGTGGATCTATTTTGCCAAATAGGTAAACTATAGAATAGCTTTGAAATGGGTCTTTTTATAAGTAATAGATTTGTCAGACATGATTTTAACTAATTAAGATATTCTAAACGTTTATAAATAAAAATAATATTACGTTAATAATAAATATTGGTTATCACATAAATCAGGTTTATAAAATACGATGACAGCATAGGTCAAGAGATCAGCTACTTTTATCTCCGGACCAAATCTACACAAATAAAATATATCTTAATTTATGTTTTTTTTACCGATCATGGCTAAAATTGGACAGTTTATAATGTAGATGGGTTCCGTATTTTATTTAATTAATTTGGATGTTAGGAAACTTTTGTATATCTGTTATATTAACTTATATGAAGAAAGATATTTTACGCGAAACGCTTGTAAAAACTGAAGCTTAAAATACCTACTAATTATCGAACTGACCGCATCTCTAAACTCTATAATTAAACTAAAACTACATATAACGACGTTCAACTCAATCAAACAAAACCAGAATACAATATTAACAACTAATCCATTAGAATACAATTAAGCAACAAAGTGCATGACATTTATCACGTAGATATTTTGCAAGAAATTAAAAGATAATCTGGCAAGTGATAAATATAAATCACCATCTTATAGTTGAATTGTTTGCATTTTTCCAAGGTCACTGATATCTTATCAATTATCACTTTGATGCTGTTGTAATTATAAATATTTGTTTTATTGCCTCATAACGTATAAATATTTTGATGATGTCACTGAAAAGAAATGTATTTATCTATCTTTTGTATTATTATCTTATTTGTGCAGTGGTTAATGTTTCTTCTTTACCCATTGAGTTTCTGACCTACATAACATATAGGTATATTAAGTAAATAGATGGTAATAAAATCGTAAAATCTTCTACAATAAACTCGGTTCGTTGATTACAACATAAATGATACATTGACTATTACAAATATTATTATTAATGGCAATTTTAAATGATATTAATTTTCCTCAATACGCTACAAATATCAATATGCAATAGTCATTTTAATGTTTGGTCTGTGTTAACGATGCTTTAATATTGAAAAACAGAGGCCGTAAAGCTTACTTGTGTTTGATTTTACGTCAGACCTTTAGATAAATACATAAAAACTTTTGAATAATAAATTACAATGCGTATAGTGACGGACTGACAGACAGACAACATAATACATTCTTTCCTGCACAGTAAAAGTAATTGTTGCATTATTGCACATTGACCCATAAAGGGCAATCTTTATAACGGCTGACCTAATTTGCTGATTGAAAGAAACGTCAATCAATTAGCCACTTCAATGTAATAAAAATAATGAAAAAAGATCGCATGTACATGCGAAGATCGCATGTACAGTTATTGATTCTATCCTTATTTTTTCGAATGACTTGTAATATTAGAAAAGCCGGAAGCAATATAAATAAAAGGTCTAATATTAATTAGGTACTTTACATATTTTAAATTAAGTAAATATTCCTCTTAGCTAAAGCCCATCACAGAAGTTGTAAACAAAATAGAGATTATGCTAGCTTCGCTATCAGCACCACGGAATTCTTTCAAAACAACTCGTACCAATGATATAAGTGTCCCTTGCTGACTTGGTTAGCAACCAATTTGTTTTCAAATATATGCAAATGTACGAATTAAAGCAACCGGATAGGTATTGTTCGTTTCACGTGTTAATTGTGACGTATAACCACAATAATTTGGATGATGTCATCAGCTGGCGTTTACCTTCACCATTAACGTTTTTTTACCAACCGACGACTGTATAGTTTACATCGATTTATTTGAGTTTTGTTAGAATTATCATTACTAGGTAGCTTGTATTTATTAGTAGGTACATAATATTATGTTGAGGCTTAGGCAAAGTTGGGTGACGTGTCAATTACTGATTAGGAAATATTATTGTTCATTACGTTTCGATTTTAAAAACATTTTTGAATACATATAAAATCCTCTACGGTCACACATACCACTACTCGTCGTTGACTCTTAAATTTTTTTTATCCTGTTCATTTTACTGCAACTCTTATCCACACTCATGTGTTTCATTATAACCCTTACAAATAGCCACTATCTTTGTTCAATGACTCAAGGCCATTATTCCGGGCAAGAAAAAATAAAATGCCTCTGCATTTAACTACTCTGTGCACCATAATCAGGGTGATGTCATCGAGCAGCGAGTCGGTCATGTTTATTTAAGACGCCATTTTCTGTTGCGCTTTTTTGAATACTTTTACTTTTTCAAGTTCAATTTGTAACGGATAATATGGAATGTTTATTTATGTTTTATATCGGCATTAATAGATTTTGATTTTTCTTTTGGTTTTATAATGATTAAAATTGTTTTATTGTATCCTTAGGCTATTTTGAAATGAACGGTGTTAAAACCGCTTAAAATCCATTAAGTACTTAGAGTTATTTTATTAACCCGTTATAAGCTGTGGAAGCCAGGGCTTACGCTTGTCACAGCTGAAACATGATCTTGAATTGCAGTAAACGGCCGAAACTTATTAAAAGTTTTAAAAATATGTGAATAATATAGATCTATAAAAATATATTATATCACGTTCATTTGTAACACAGATAAAGTTTATGGTAAAAAGTCTTGAGACTTGATAGGTAAATTAAAAATTACCTGAAAATAAATGATTAATGTAATAATATGTTACCTACATACCTACATACTTTTTATACCTTCTTCTAGTCGTCCTTATTGTAACAATGATCTTGTGATTCAAGCGTCCATACAACACAGGTGGTCACATAAATACGATAAATCTAATGTATATGGGTGTCCCCATTATGTCAGTTTGATTGATATATGTAACTTTAATTAATATCCGAAGATCCTTTTGAAAGGTTCATGGTGTTTGTATAAACCTGTATAATTGGATATGGTGATATTATGTGTAGTGAACTTTTATAGGTAAGACTATTAAATAATAAGATTCTAGGTCTTTTTTTATTTATTTTTTTATTTACCAATAAAATTACGAACTTTGAAAGGTCTGTATCGGTTAAAAATGCGTTTCTAAGTTCGGATGGTTTAAAAGGTGGTAAAAGCTTCTTAAAATAAGTATTCAATAAGTAGCTACTTAATCATTTATTATTATTCATAAGTTAAAATGTAAACAGAGTAACTTAAAACTAAATTGTTGAGTTTCGAAATATCTATCTCTACCATTTCTTATACCGTCGCGGTCGGTAAAATGTAACAATACTTCTCATTTCGATGCAAGATAAAAGTTGAAATTGTTACGCCTACACTACATTTAATATTAATGAGGATCAGTCTCGCTTCGCCGTTTGTAAGTCTGGCTCATGAATCAGGCTATTAAGGCGTTAATAGGGGCTAGCGACCTTGGCGACGATTTACAAGGCGGAATCGGGGGACCGGCGCGCGAATCTACCGTAGTAAAAGTACGTATAAAAATTATTTAAAAAGATATTTGGATATTGAATCAAAATTTAAAACAACCATGCCCTGTGTTTTAATTTCATAAACACACTGTAAAAACACTACAATAATTGACGCGTTTTGGTTTAAAGTCCAAAAATCGACCTCAGCTCATGATTTTTTTCCAAAAAACCTGATTGTAAAATAAACAAATTAAAACAACCATGCCCTTTATCATATTCGAAACTTTAATATACATTTTTTTTAGATATGTACATTAAGAATCTAAGAAGAAAAACGGTTATAACTAGAGTTAATTTTCGGTATTAAAAGGGAATTCTACCCGATTCAGGCCTTAAAGTACATTAGGGACCGACAATTAATCACGGGAGATTAAAAAATTGAAGGGAAGATAAAAAAAAAAACTCGAAAATGGAGACGTGGTTGAATTTACTAAGTTTTAAACTGAATAAACTATTTTCTAAAGATTTTCTACTTCAAATAATATGTAGCCTGTATAATATATGTACTATGTGTATATTTTTTGTACATGTAATGTAAAAAAGAAATCACTTGGCATGACCTAAGCCATACAGATATTTCTTTTTTCCATTCTTTCTAGGTAATTGGTATTAAATAAATATATTTTTTCTGTCTTTAAATTACATATTTTCTATTTTCTATTGTAACAGACACAACACATGCTATTTATCCGTGTAACAGTTGACTGAAGTCACGGGTGGAATCTAATTATGTGAGAATTAGGTCGTTACTTATGTAATTGTATAAACTCATTTTATCTTTAGTTTATTATAGAAATGTTAATCTATTTATGTCTATACTTAGTCTGTACTCTATTGCTATAGATAATCTGTATTCTGTATAGATATTACTAAATATTTTTAGTCTGTTATAATCACCTCCGATGGGCGGGAAAATAATCCGATTTCATAATTCTGTTTAAAAACATTGAGATAATATGAATATGGAGCAGACACCACGAACAAAATCTGTGCGCCAAGCGCGGCGGCGCGGGGCGCGCGAATGACGGCTAGACAGTCATAGATTATGCGATGTCACTGACTCACCGCTATAGAGGCGACACTTTGTTTCATTCTATTTTATTGGGTGCCACTCCTTACATGCACGTTGACTTGAAATTTTCTTTGTACTTACTTAATATTTATTTTAGGTATAAACTGACTTTACTACGCGGGGCTAACAATATCTGGCATATAATATAGGATGATGTAAATAGTGACGTCATATGGAATAATTTAATTTTTTTCGGGTTTTAGGTTCAGTCAGGGCTATGGGAAGTTTCATTCCTTACAAATTGAGCCTTTTTTAGAAAAAAATAAAATAAAAGCCGTGTAAAAATTGTGTTTATTTAGTTCATCATCCTCAGAACATGTTCCCGGCTCAGAAATTGCTTGTATTGTTCCAGTACTATTGTAGCACACCTTCGGCTAAAATAAATATAATAATAATAATGTTAGTGATGGCTAAAATAATATTTTCTTTGTTATACAAATCCGTAAAATTTTATTATTATTACCCACATCAATACAAGGAACAGCAGACTTCTTTAGAAAACGCCTTCCCGCTTTTGTGGTATATTTATCCTCATCACGAAAATGCAATGAACAGACGCAAGTTCTATCGGATGGTAACCAGGTTTCTTCACTGCATTTTTCCCTTTCTTCACGGCCCAGACATGGAAACCTTGAATAGAAAAAATATTAATTACTTATCTCTGAACTAGCGGTCCGCCCCGGCTTCGCCCGTGGTACATATTTCGCAATAAAAAGTAGCCTATGTTCTTTCTCAGGGTCTAAAGATTGTCTGTGCCAAATTTCATCAAAATCGGTCCAGTAGTTTATGAGCCTATTCATTACAATCAAACAAACAAACAAAGTTTTCCTCTTTATAATATTAGTGCAGATAAATAAATAATAATTCAATTATACGTTCAAGTCAGTAGCTTATACAATATCAATTAAAAACTTGATTAAAATCAATTAACAAAAAAAAATAGGTGATTAAGTAATTGATTTTCATATTTCATGATTTCACCTTTTTTCAATTAACAACCAGTCTATGCTTTTCTAAATATGTAAAATTATTATTTTATACTATAAAAATATACGCCAGCAAATATTACTAACAACACTTATTTCATGCCCAATGTCATATCTTAAATTTTTAATCTATGACAAAATGTCGCCCGCCAAAAATTTTGCTCTAACTAAGTTTTAAAAATTATTATCTAGTTACTTACTGATGAAAAGTTATTCCTTTGCACTTTTCCGTATTCTTTGTATTATTTATGCAATATCGTAACACACACGTAGGCATATTTGATGCGTTTCACTTTAAAACAAATAAAAAATGAGCGTGACGTTCGCGCCAATGAGCGAGCAAGCGACTGAGTGCAGTTACGCCACATGACGTATGTTGAGTGGAACATAAGTGATGTACAGGTAAATTAGCTTGGAGAAATTTTTGCGTTTGTAGTAGTGTAGACCGGGAGATATTGACACAAAATTTCGAGTCATTTGTAACAGGATGGCGGTTCTACAGGGGTCTTAGTACGCAATGACAAAAAGAAAAACGATGGTGTGAACGCTGGTACCGGCGGCTTAGTCGCGTGGGCGTTAGTCGAACTCGTCGGAAAAATAGCGAAGTCAAACAATTTGTAACACAAAAATTTTAGAATTTACCGATAGCCCATAAAAAAGAAGTAGGCGATAGTGTCATGCCATACTTTTCCGGTGTGACTTACAGCCCGCCATACCGACGCGAATGTGTTGATTTAAAAAAAACAATTCAACCATTTGTAGGCTAACTTTTGCACAGGTAACCATCGTCGTGCAGCCATTTACGAAAATCTCCATGCAATACTTTTCGGTCGATTTCAAATGGTCGCCATACCGCCGAAAATCTGCAAATTTTTTTTTTTCGCCGAACCATTTGTACCACCCTAAATTTTTTTTTTCAACAACTCCTGAATGATTATAAATAGAAGTGTGATAATGCCATACCTGTGGGAGGTGGCGAATGTGTATAAGATTTTTTTTTATTGTAAGATTTTATTCGTATTTTGAACGATTAGTAACAGTATGGCACTAATTTTTCCTGTAAGTTTGAGGTTCAACGAATATAAATACAAAATTTCAAAGATCTAGGTGGTGGAAATCTTCACTTATATAAATTAATACTAAATTAATTTTTCAAGTATGGCAGCACTTTTTCCCCCTACTAGAAGTATGGTAAATATAATAATGGTCACATTTTATCAAATACTCTCCAAAAATCCAAATGCAATACTGGTACAAAAAGTTTGGCGAAAAAAAAAATTTTTGCAGATTTTCGGCGGTATGGCGACCATTTGGAATCGTCCGAAAAGTATGGCATGGCGATTTTCGTAAATAGCTGCACGACGATGGTTACCTGTGCAAAAGTTAGCCTGGTACAAATGGTTGAATTGTTTTTTTTTAAATCAACACATTCGCGTCGGTATGGCGGGCTGTAAGTCACACCGGAAAAGTATGGCATGACACTACCGCCTACTTCTTTTTTATGGGCTGTCGGTAAATTCTAAAATTTTTGTGTTACAAATCGTTTGACTTTCGCTATTTTTCCGACGAGTTCGACTAACGCCCACGCGACTAAGCCGCCGGTACCAGTGTTCACACCATCGTTTTTCTTTTTGTCATTGCGTACTAAGACCCCTGTAGAACCGCCATCCTGTTACAAATGACTCGAAATTTTGTGTCAATATCTCCCGGTCTATACGTAATAATTATAATTTTTGAATTTTATGTTCTAACGGTATCAAACGTCTGCACGTGGCACCTGCGGACAGCGTAAACTGGTTTATTCTGGTTTTGTGCGTGTTTCCACTTTCCACTATCAAGTGACGATTTATTTATTTGTTTTGTTTCGTAATTATTATGGTCAAATATTAATTATGAAACAAATTATTATGGACACGATATTTTATTGTTTCACGGTAGTCGCCTTGTCGTTTGCTCAAGGACGTGAAATTGAATGATATATTTTTTTTATAAAGTCAAAACCATTTTCTTTCAAATAAAAACTTGTTTTTATTGAAAACAAAAGTGTTGCTAGGAATAAGTATAAAATTAAATAGTAATGTTAGGATATCGAAACATTTTTGTATAGGCCAGAACGATATAGTGGAAACGCGCTCTAAGATCTGAGTAATATACACACCACTACATATGCAAAAATTTCTCCAAGCTAATTTACCTGTAGGCGGTATCGTCTCCATATTCATATTATCTCAATGTTTAAAAACTATTTTATACATAATTATTAATTCAATTAAAAATAAAATAAATATGTATTTATTTTTATAGTATTGGTAAAAAGATTTCAATTACTTAAAATGTTAACGAAATTTAGCGAGTTTCAAAGGTGATCGAAAATAGCCAAATAGGTGATGTCATCGCTTTTATCTCTGCGCGCTGGGTCAAGTACAACGCACGATTTAAATAAGAACTTGTAAACAACGTATAAAATTCTTTAATTACAACATATCTATGTAATTAACACTTGCAGAACATTCTTTATTTATTTGAAACATTAATACCTACTACAAAATAAAAATAATTTATTTAGTAAAATATTTTAACTTCGGCTAGTGCGTATTAATTACGCCAATTTACGCTATTATAACGATTTAGGAAGTTTATCCCAGTATAGCTGTGTAGTGTGGAAGTTTTATACGAAATTCTTGTAATAAAAATAAATTCTAGACACAGCTTAAATCACATAATATCGATAAAAGTTGAAACTAGTCGAAACTAAATAACTCTAGACGTCCTTTAACCTTTATTTTATCAAAGATTCTACTTAAACGATAATTTTTTGCATAGATATGTGCACATAATAATGTTTTGACGATTAAATACAATAATTTATCTATTTAATGACGTAATAGATGTTTTTAGAATGTATATGTAAATAAAAAGAATATTAATCACTTTTATTGGCATTATGTAGGTCAAAAGGTCTTCAGAATAAACAGTTACCTTACTTGAGTTAATCAAGTCTGAGTAATCTAAGTTATTAAGTTCAGGTAGGTCTTAGAACAATAGCCCAATCTCATTATTTTTATGTTATTATATTTTAACCATATCCCTTATTTGAAAATTATTAGAACTAGTTAAGTAGAATCTAGAATTAGGCAAATATGATCTGTTACTGGAACGAACGAATGAAGGATGATAAACTAAATAATAAAATAAAGTGAGTATCTATCTTATAGATAATCATGCTAATTTCCAAATAATCAAAATTGTACAAGATTCAAGAAGCACTGTAAATTGAATACTACAATACTATTAAAGCCATATATCGTTCTAAAAATCATGAACCAGTAAATCTAATCAATTTTAGTATTGTTGAATCACAGTTACCTACGCTGCGTCATTTCTTTGGATAAGACAAGTTTCTTTCCTTTACAAATGTGGACGTGCTACGGTGCACGTAAAACGATGAAATATTTAAATACTTACTAATCTCTATACGAACACTTACATTATTTAAGTTTTACTTATTTTTAGCCTTTTAATCTTTTCTTTTATCTATTCTTTCCTCATACAGAACTTTATGGCCGTATGTAAAAATTTAAAAGCATCTAATTAGAATGGGTATGTATGGTAGAGCAAACTATTTTTTTCTTTAAAAAATGCCTCATTAATTTTCTACCTAATTACAGTTATTATTTTAATAATAATTATTCATCTTAAAATTTTAAAGAATAAACGATGATAACATAAGTGATAGGCCTCCTAAAGCAGATTATTTTTATTTTTAGGTATAAATAAATGGCGACTTAATTATTAATATTATATTTACTTAGACTAGTATACTAGATAGAAATACATCCTACCTTTATTAATACATCCTAACAGCCTAAGGGTGCTTTTCCATCAATAATATGCGAGGATGTGTAGCGAGGAATGTGGTTGTAAATAACTGTAATAGTATCGCTTCAAACTTCAAACTAAATGAATCGATATAATTGGTTCTTTACAAACAAATTCCTCGCTACATATCCTCGCACATCTTTGATGGAAAAACACCCTTATTCAAAATATCATTTATAGTACTTAGATACCTATATACAGTGGTGGACGTTTAATTAGAAACACGTAACAGGATGAAGTAGTCATCAAATTTATTTACTTTTATGTATTTACGTATTAGAGATTAAGCATTATTTCATATGTAATAGAACACCCGTTTATCTAGTTTTATAAGAAATTGCTTAATTTTAATCAAACGTTAGCTTAAATTAATAAAATTAAACAACTTTAAGTGAAGTCAGATTTCCGAGTATTTTCAGTCTGGACAACAAATTAGAAACAGCATGGTTCGAGTGTTCCAAAGTCAAAACCTGTTGAAATGCCGCCAATATTTTTTTCTTCTACAAATATATGCACCGTTTTTTAAACATTCCATCTAAAAATTTCTGAAAATTAATTTGCTTAGCAGTATAAATGGGTAAAAGTAAGATTTGTGACCCATCAACAAGAAAAATAATTTTAAGTTTACATTTTGACAAAAACTGGAGTTACAGGAAAATTGTAAATCATTTAGAGTGCTCGATAAAAAGATATTCAATACTACAGTTTATTTAAAAGAGCATGGTACTTCTGATTAAGTGCCTAAAAAAGCTCGACCATGAAAAACCACTGCTCGCGAGCATAGGCAAATAATTATTTTCGCAAAGATGGATCCATTTAATGGTTCCAATTCTATTAGAAAATATGTTTTTGCAAACGTGTTAAAATTTCATACAATCTAAGCCACGACGTTGTAAAGCCGTTGTTGTCTATAAAGATTATAATAACAATCTAAAAACAACCCCATACGTGCCCATAATATAATGTTTCCTCCGTCATGCTGAACTGTTTATTTATTATCTAAGGCCTGGTTAACTGAACGACGCGCGTATCCTTTGCCATCAGAATTGATTAAATTAATTTTAGTTTCATCCCAAAATAAAACTTTTTCACTGGCAGACTGTCCACTAGCAATATTTCTCAGTAAATGAAAATCGTCGTTCCCTGTACTGCCTAGTAAGAAGCTGTACTTTCCTGGCGTCTCTCCCAAAAAATTTTGCCTCGATTTACTGCCTGCGAACCGATCTCATCGACACATTGCGAGGTTCATCTTCGGAAAAAACTAATTTTATGATAGAATTTGAACTTTTAAATGGATCCATCTTTGCCAAAAGAATCATTTGCCTATCCTCGCGTGCAGTGGTTTTTCATGGTCGAGCTTTTCTAGGCACTTGATCGGAAGTACCATGCTCTTTTAAATAAACTATAGCATTGAATATATTTTTATCGAACACTAAATGATTTACAATTTTCCTATAGCTAAGTTTTTGTCAAAATGTAAACTTAAAATTATTTTTCTTGTTGATGGGTCACAAAACTTACTTTTTATTTATTTATTTATTTATTTATTTATTTATTTATTTTCCAACACAAGTAATTTACAGGTATGTATACCCAAAACATTACAAGGCAGTTACTTAACTAAAATTACATCATTTTTTATAACTAAGAAAGAACAAAATAATATTTTTAAATTTATATAAACTTAAACAAAATATATCGCATTCATTGCTGTGAGCGAGCATGTCATTGAGCAGCTTTATTCCTCGTATAAGGGGAGCATTCCTACCACTCTTCGTTCGCCCTCCCGACTGGACGGTGAACAAATCGCGAAGGCATCGCAGGCCCACGTCCAGAGGACCCGCCACGCTGTACATGATCTTAGGCGGAACGTTTAAACAGATCTGCTCTAGTGCGTCTGGGTTGTCCACGCCCCCGTGTAACAGTTGGTACATATGTATTAGCATATAATATTTGCGTCGCGACTCCAGTGACATAAAGCCTGTCATGCCATAAACAAATAAGGAGGGATAAATGTATGGATAGTATCCGTACATCTTTTTATAAATAAATCTGCAAAATTTCTTTTGTACTTTTTCGAGCTTTAAAATATATTTATGTTCATAGGGGTCCCATATAGTACAATTATACTCGAGGCTGCTTCTTACATATGCGGTATAAAGAGAGATGGCACATTTTATATTATCAAAATTATGACTAGTACGGATTATAAATCCTAGCGTTTTTAGGGATTTGTTACATAAGTTAATTATATGCTCTTTAAAATCTAAGCGAGATGTAAAGGTGACACCTAAATCTTTTATATTTGAAACGCGCTGCAAATTTAAATTATTTAGTTTGTAATTGAAGTTTTGTTGCACTAGGGAGCGCGAAAAGCTCATTATTTTGCACTTTTCAGTGTTGAAAAGCAAACTATTTTCTACACCCCACCGGGCAACAGAATTTATATCGTTTTGAAGCATCTGGTGTTCAGTAAAGTTATTAACTGTCAAGTATAACTTGAGGTCATCAGCAAACATCAGACATCTAGCGGTGCTGACTACATTTGGCAAATCGTTTATTAAAATTAAAAACTGGGTTGGCCCTAAATTCGAGCCTTGACTTATACCCGATCTCGTGTAATACATATGTGATTTATAATTTCCTAACTGTACATACTGTTTCCTATCTTTTAGGTAATTAGCGAAAAATTGTAAAAGCTTCGGATTGAAGCCAAATAGAGCAAATTTATGTAATAGTATGTCGTTGTCTATTTTATCAAAAGCTTTTTGATAATCAAAATAGGCGACGTCAACTTGTTTCTTTTCATCCATACGTGCGTTTACATAGCTTACAAAATTTGTGAGATTAGTTGTGGTCGATCGCTTGGATCTAAACCCATGTTGACAATCACTTAAATGAGGTTCAATTTGTCGTTTAATTCGATTATTAAGTAGCATCTCAAATAACTTACCAAATGTCGACAACACGGCTATGGGTCTATAGTTAGTTATATCACAGTTATCACTATTTTTTTGTATGGGAGTCACACGGGAAATTTTCCATACAGCGGGGTATAATGACTGCTTTATGGATAAATTATATATGTGTAACAAGGGACTCAGAAAAACCGATATACAATCCTTAACTACGAAGGGCGGGATACCGTCTGGTCCGGCGGCCGAATGCGACTTTAATTTTTTACTGACATGTTTTAATTCAGAAGGTTTAAATTTATCAATTTGTACATATAAAGAATCATTAAAATTTGAATCACAAATTTGTAAAGCTTCTTCGACGTTTAAGCGGGGAGAATTTTGCAAAAATACAGAACTAAAATATTCAGCGAACGAATTTACAGCATCTTGTCCAACTAAGGTTTTATTGTTATAATTATATGAACCCGTAGCGCATCTGCTTTTACGAAGTTCTTTGACAAATTTCCAAAAATTTGCAGGATTACTACAAATCTCACTACCAATCCTATTAGTGTAATCTTGGTACGCTTTGTTAATCAATTTCTTGACTAAGGCACGATAATATTTAAAAAGTTCAAAGTTAACTAAATTACCACTTGTTTTGTATGTTTTGTGGTGATAATATTTATTTTTAATATTATAAATAATCTCCGCCGTATACCAAGTAGGATAAATGTAACGACTAACTGGCTTGTTAACATTTTTTAAAGGTACGCAATAGCTTAAACTTTTGCAAATTTTAGAATAAAGAAAGTCGACGGCTTCATTTGCATCTTTTATAGCATAAAGATCAGACCAATCAATATTCTCAAAAATAGAATATAACAAACTAAAATCAGCTTTCCGAAAATTCCAGTCACAAAAATATTGATAAGATTTATTTATAGATTCCCGGGATGCAGGGGGTTCCTCATCCTTACTAACGACGGCTGTACCTCGCCTACACTTTATTGTTATTTCGAGTGGTGGATGGTGTGCATCCATGGGTACGAGAGGTGGTATATCACCGCTCACAGATACGCATTGCAATGACATGCTGCTCAAAACAAGATCTAACATTCTATCCGATTTATTTAAAACAGTATTATGTTGATTTAGTTTGCAAAAGGCTGTAAAACAATTAAATATCTCGTTTGAGTGCCTGCTCATGGAATACAAATTAAAATCTCCTAAAATGAGTACATCTATAGGTGAAAATTTACATACTGCATTTTCTAACACATATAAAATATTGGAAAATTGGTTATCATTATAACTCGGGGGAATATACACTACAGCACACAAATATCTAATATTTTTATATGATAACAAAGCGAGGATTATTTCTTTATCATTTGAAAGACCATCTACATCGTATATACGTTTCACTGAATACTCACTGCGTACCGCTAATAAAACACCACCATAACCTGTGTCATTTGCACGATCCTTCCTTATAACTGTATAATTATTGGGAAATAACTCCGAATCACACATAGAATCGTTTAAAAATGTTTCTGTCAATGCGAAGATATGTGATGAAGAATTAAACACCGACTTTCTAAACTCCGTTGTTTTACTGCGTAAACCTCTGCAATTTTGATAGGTAATAGTCAGATAACAAAACTTATTGATCACTACTTTGTTTACGAAAGTTATTGCGCCACGGCTTTATACAAACATCCTCCGGCCAATTGTTGACATCCATAATCAGCTGAGATACTTTTGCAAGTACGCCAATCTTAAACGACGAATAATTACCTCGCGATTTTAATACTTCAACGGTGCAGTTATCGATTTTACAAGTTTTCATTATATGTTCAGTAATTTTTTCGGCAGCGGTTCCCGCCTTTACGTAAAACAAATGATAGTATTTCCATCTTTCAGAAGCTTCGATCATAGAATTGCCGGGGGCTGCACTCCCGCGCATTACATTTTTTGGTCGTTTATGTTTAACTTGAATCCAGTTATTATTGTCCGTTGATTGTACGGCGTTTGCGTCGATGAGAGTGTTCGCGTTCTGCATAGGTGCAAGGGAGTTGGCACAGTCGTCCTCGCTCGCACTCATCGCGGTAGCGGCGTCGCTCGTTGACGCAGCGCCCTGCAGCACATCACGTTTCTTGCGCACGTCGTTGGCGACCAATGGTGCACGAAGTCTAGCGGCTCGGATTGGTCTATTTCTTAATGACACCTCATTGTTTTCTTGCAACTTGGAGGTACTTGAATCCGTTGCTTGCTGCTTTGTTAACTTCGATATTGAATCCGCCTGAGATTTAATTACAGTATTTTGCTCGTTTATTATAGTTTCCAACGATTCCACCTTTTTCGTGAGCTCGACGATGGATTTGTGCAGCTCAGAAACCACTTTTTCGAGCTTAGACTGCGACATTTTGCGAAAATTGGATTAAAATTTACGGAGCGCAATGACTCGCGTTCAACAGACTTGACAGTTATTACTTTTAGCCATTTTTACTGCAAAGTTAATTAAATTTCAGAAACTTTTAGATAGAATGTTTAAAAAACGGTGCAAATATTTGTAGAAGAAAAAAATATTGGCGACATTTCAACAGGTTTTGACTTTGGAACACTCGAACCATGCTGTTTCTAATTTGTTGTCCAGACTGAAAATACTCGGAAATCAGACTTCACTTAAAGTTGTTTAATTTTATTAATTTAAGGTAACGTTTGTTTAAAATTAAGCAATTTCTTAGTAAACTAGATAAACGGGTGTTCTATTACATATGAAATAATACTTAATCTCTAATACGTTAATACATAAATGTTAAATGAATTTGATGACTACTTCAACGTGTTACGTGTTTCTAATTAAACGTCCACCACTGTATATACCTATACTTGCCAATACGCCTGACAGTAGTATTAACTATTAACTATGGCATCTATTTGAACTCCCTCTTGCCAAACTGAGTATTATATCATCAAAACATTTGACTACACTGTACACTGGCCTTGGGTTCCACTTGGCCGGTCCCAAACAGGTCCATATTAATTCCGAACTGTGTAGGCTACTGCGGATGTGGTTTATTTTGTTATTTATTTCCTTAGTAAAAAATGCATGTTGCCAAATATTTTATGGGTTAAGAAATGAGCGTTGAAGTGTTGTTGATTAATACATGACTTGTTTTTTATATATCTCTAGCATACCGCGGCTACTCCCGCTCTATGTAAAACTTAACAAATTATATAGGTACTTAAACTTTCCTCGAGAATCGCGCTATCCTTTGGTGAAAACAATGAAAATCCTTACAGTAGTTTTTGAGTTCATCGATTAGGCACAGAAAGACAGAAGCGGCGAAGGACTTTGTTTTACCATTAGAAAGTTATAATAATAGAGCTTTTTATCAGGGATTTTTTAAATCGTTTTCTACTCATGTACACAACGTTGGAAATTTATAAATAATTAAAACTTTCCGAAAGTTTACGGAGTTCATCTCAGCATGTGTTGATGTAGGTATCTTACATTTAATTCCACGAAAATATTGTATCAGCGCGATAGCTTATAAATACATAAGATGTTATGCAATTTAAATTATTCCATTTCATAAGTTATTGAATAATTGACATTTTTTAATCGGCTAAATACGTTTTGTTATAAATAACACAGACTCATATTTATTATTATCTGATAGTTTATCTAAATATTTAATCATTATTATGCAAAACGTCGCTGCTAGGTACTCAGCAAACATTTGTAAATGCAAATCAGTATTCAATATAAGGCAATAATATTTTAATAGCTAAGGTCTTATAAATTCTAGAAAATATTAGAGAAATAGATTATAAACTAAATCAATATTTTTTACCATTTATAAACGTACCTATTCTAATAAAGATGTTAGGTGTTTACGCGTGAAATATTTCAAAGTTTTATAGCAATTAAATATAATTAAATAATTATTTTTTTTAATTGCTTTGGCCTCTACAATGTGGCTTACATACCTGTATAATATGATCATTAGTTAGATGCGTTTGATTGCATGACCTAACTTAGATCTTTCCTATGCTACAGCTATATCCTTACTCATATTATTAATGTTTGTTTGTTTGTCTGTACTTCATGTTGCAACGAATCGTTTTTATGATGTGATTTCTGTGTCTGGAGATAGTGAGGAGACCTAGAGTTTAAGGCACTTTAAATTTCGCGGGCCGAGCCGCGGGCGGTAACCTAGCCTTTCTAAAAACATCTAAAAAACGCCATAAACACTTCTGACTTCAGGATAGTCAATGTAGACCAAGTAAATGCCACAAGGAGCCTTTAAATAGCATAATAAAGAATTTTACTAGTCCACAACATTTAAGGAATGCGTTTTTACAAGTCCCCACATTTTGCCGCTAATGACAGCAAGTAATGTTCAGATTGCTTTTTAAGGATGCATTCCGTCTTCAACTAGATAAGATTTAAATGTTCCCTTTTTTGGATATTATATTTGTAAGAGGATTTTATCTGTGGAATGCTGTTTATGAGTGTGAAGATGAGTCATGGTTAACTACTATTTTATCTGTTTTTAATATGAAAGAGTTTTTAAGAACGTTTGTTTACAAACATTATATACTTAACTAACTACAGTCATTATAGAATATAGATTAAATATAATATGTTATTAATTTAATAATGTCTAATAATTATCGAAATTGTCTCCTATGGAACGATTTTTCTTCATTTTTTTGTGTTACCTAACTTACCTTTGCATCTTCAATCTTCCTGGAGATTTAAATAGAAATAAATCTTTGGACAACAGCATACTAAATCTGGCATTCTAGAATATGATGATATTGGTGCATTGAGGACATAGCGTCTCTCTTCTTCAATACAAATTTTATATTTTAATCATCCATAAAATAAAATAAACATGTAAATGATACACGATAATGCTATTTTAACGATACATTTAAGCATTTAGATCATATTTTAATTTGAACTATCAGCTGCATCTTTGATTGCAATTCTAATCAAAATAACTCAAGGAAAAAAATGCATGCACATCCAATCTGCTGGATATTAAAAGCTCTTACTCATTAATAGCATGTACATAATTAAAACACATAACACAAGTTTGAGGCGACCAATTTATTTTTAAAATTGACTCTACATATTTTTAAAAGCGCCTGCAGTTATGTTACATAATTTTTAAAGCACCACTTAGGTATATGGTGCTTGTTAGAAAAATCACTAGGTATATTTGTTATTGTTATTGTTTCGCAAGTCAAAATTAACTAAGTGAAATCTTACCTGCAGGCAGCAGGTATATAGATAGGTATGTATGTATAAATATCTATGTTCCCAGAAGAACATGAAATTGAATGAAATTTAAAAAAAATCAACCAAAACTTTCACCCTTCCGAATTTTGATTCTACATCTAATCCCTTAACAATCAATCCCTATTTCCCCAGAGTTACCAAAATAAAGTTTTTCCTTACCCAATACTTTATACGAATTCTCGAACCTGCTATACAACGTGACTCGATTCAGATTACAAAATATCAAACTTCGTCATAAAATCCTGAAGCAATTACTCATAGGTACATCAGAATAGCTACGTATATCAAATGCAAGTCTACAATTTACTTGGTTACTTGCTACTCGCTAGCTTTTAGCAATAAATTTATTCTATGTACGAGCGAACGTTGTCCTTAAGAAGATAAATTTTACAGTTAATCTAAAACCAACTCTATCTATGTGGAGGAAGGTAGAGATTTGAATAGGAGCTTTAAAATCTAGACTTGTTCAGTCTAATCCAAATAAGATGAAGGAAAGTAGTTGCTAACGCTGGGTGACTTTGAAATGCTTATTTTTGGATCCAGTCTTTATGTAGTGGACAATAGCATATCAATATAATATTGTAGCTGATACAGTTTATTGTTATCTCGTGTATTCAAAATTTAATAATACCTCATGTGATTAAACAATTTATTGTTTAACTAGCGTTCCACCCGCGGCATCGCCCGCGCAGTCAAAGAAAAACCCGCATAGTTCCCGTTCCCGTGGGATTTCCGGAATAAAACCTATCCTATGTCCCGGGGTAAAAAGTAGCCTATGTCCTTTCTCGGGTATCAAAATATCTCTATACCAAATTTCATGCAAATTGGTTCAGTAGTTAAGGCGTGATTGAGTAACAGACAGACAGACAGAGTTACTTTCGCATTTATAATATAAAGTATGGAAGTATGGATTTTGAAGATTTAATCTGTTAATAATTATAGGCATGTTCGTTTAAAATGTTGCTATTATAATAGGAGTTGTAGGTTATCGTAATATGTTCCTATGGTAAATTAATTATCGATTATTTATTTAGTCTGGATTTTGCGATAAAATTGTATATAGTATAGGTACCTTAGATAGCTATGCATGCTATATGAATAATACTTACTTAGTATTTATGATCATTTTAAAATAAAGGGTGTTAAAATATTAATAGTAATAAAAAATAAAACCGGCCAAGTGCGAGTCGGGCTCGCGCACAAAGGGTTCCGTAGCAGCAAATATAATAAATTACAGTTAAATCAACCTATCTCAAAAACTATAAGAGATACTTTGATCAAACCAAAAATCGTTGAAAGAGTTAATTAGCATGCATCACCTCTATTTTTTTTAGAATTTTATACCCCGTAGTTATAAAAATAGAGGGGGGGGGACATACTTTTTACGACTTTGAGAGCTGATATCTCAAAAACCGTTCACTTTAAGAAAAATGTTTTTTAGAAAACTTTATATCATTTTAAAAGACCTTTCCATTGATACCCCACACGGGTATGTACATCGAAAAAAAAAATTTCATCCCTCAGTTACATGTATGGGGGGCCCCACCCCCAATTCTTTTTTTTACTATTTAGTGTCATATTTTTGTAGCGGTTCATACAACACATATTCCCATCAAATTTCATCACTGTAGTACTTATAGTTTCCGAGTAAATCGGCTGTGACAGACGGACAGACGGACAGACGGACAGACGGACATGACGAAACTATAAGGGTTCCGTTTTTGCCATTTTGGCTACGGAACCCTAAAAACGACGGTCTTTTTACTTTTTGTATTGTTTCAATTAAAACACAACGAATAATTAAACAACTCAGCCAATTGATCTTCATTTCACACAATACGAACACTTATAACAATTTACAATAACAACTTCTTGGAATTCATTTAATTTTTTTTTTCAAATCTTTTCCCATATACCTACTATATTTTAACGGCTCAATTGACTAATATTTTCAACTAGTTTTCCACTGCGTCTCTAGTCTCTTCATGTTATCAGTCAATATGATTTTCCTGCAAGTATAAATTTCCACTAATCCTACTATAATATTATTATAATTTATGCGAAAGTTGTGAGGGTGTGTGTGTGTGTTTGTGTTTGTTACTCTTTCACACAAATAAAAGTGAACCGATTACAATGAAATTTAGCACACATATAGAGGGTAACTTGGATTAACACATAGGATAGGTTTCATCCCGGAAATCCCACGGGAACGGGAACTATGCGGGTTTTTCTTTAAAAACGCGGGCGAAGCCGCGGGCGGAAAGCTAGTATGAAATAATCAGCTTACTTTCGCAAACTATAAAATAATCCGGTTTTGTTTTGACCAGCTATGAGCAACCTTGGCTATCCCCAAGGTTATATACAAAATTCATTCAAATCCTATTAGCGGCTTAGTCGTGGATGTTGCAACAAAATGACTTTTTTGTATTTACAATAAAACTGTCTATATTAAATACCCTGTCGTTGTTTGTGGTACTCAGGGATTACTTGGATAATCGACCGTGAAATAATCTATATATATAAAAATGAAACCCGTTTTCCTTGGTCACGGCATCACGCGTGAACGGGTGGACCGATTTCGATAATTCTTTTTTATTATATTCCTTGAAATACGAGGATGGTTCTTATGGAGAGAAAACATAAATATATACCACGGGCGAAGCCGGGGCGGACCGCTATTTTTTAATAAAGGTCCAGTAGTTCCTGTAATTAGCGCGTTCAAACTCGCTATCTTTATATATCTATATTATTGTACTAGTTTCCGCCCGCGGCTTCGCCCGCTTTGACTAAAACCTAATAAAAGGAAACAATTACAATTTACACGACTCTTTGACCGTAACCGCGCCCTGGACACTCCATACAAAATTATCGTTTTGACAGTCACACTGTAGAGACTGCAAATGTGTGTGTTAACGCTTTATGGTTGGCACATTTGTGACTAGCGTAAAAAAAAAATTCGCGTTTTTCTGATGAAATACATCCGTAAACAGCACAATATCTAACATAGAGATCTAGAGAGATGCCAATCGCTTGCGCTGAGTACGAAACCTGTGTCTCATAACAAATTTACGCACACAACAGTAAACAAAATAAAAACAATACTTCGCGTTGTGTGCGTGTCATCACACAAAAATTTGAGAGCGACTATTCGTTCGCACACTAGATTGTAAGTGACGTACGTATACAGCACCACACAGCCGCAAGATATGCGTTTACGATAGGGATTGCTTGTCGATAAAATGAGAAACGTTAAAATTAAAACAATTTATAGGCAATACAGTAACTACGTAGAAAATAGAAATGGACACCTTGATGGTAGCATTCATGGTGATGAAGTACATAAAGCATTGCCTATTGACTTATTGTAAAGTAATATAAGTATGAAATAAGTGACTTCTTTTTTTAATCCATGTATAATAATTACTATAAAATTATTGCTCGAGTACCTATCAAATAATAATAATACAATCAGATATTAAGCTAATAGTAATACATTATGATATAAAAATAAGGTAGTAAAATAATACATAATACGATAAAAAATCCGAATCTTATCGACATGGACACACTCGACGCGCATCCTCAACTAACGACCGCGAGCAGCGGCCTGTACTACACGATCGAACGTTTTGTTAGCTTTATTATGTTCATTATACATTGCGGTATTCGAACTTCGCGTTTGAATAGAGTCACGTACAGAAGAAGCATTGTAAACTATTTACATAAATTATTGTGACTGTTTTTCTGTCACATAATGAAGACAAGAAATCACTCTACGTAATATTGTTTTTGAAATTTTAGTAAGAAAATCGTATAATTTTCAGTACTTACCGATGGTATGTGATTCCATTTGACTTAAAGTTGCTGGTTTCACTTCGGTTTTTACAAACTTTAACGGAACAACACGGCATTGTCAAATAATACCCGGCCGACGGTCGAACGTCAACTGAATGCAACAAACAGCATGTGTTCTTTTTTTGGGCATATTGCTGCGACATCGGCCCCGCCCCCTAACCATATCTCCCTTTAGTTTCTTTGATCTGTGATATCTAACCATTTTCTACGAAAAACGATAATCACAAATCCAAAATAATAAATTACTTTAAGTCAATTTGATTAATGTTGTCAATCTTCGTTGCGTATCGTCCTTGCAGAAAAATGCGGACCATTTTTAGCCTGATCGTGCGGGGTGAGGTAAGTGTTTAATTTTGGCGGGAGGCGGAGAGTGTCCGTTCTGTAGCGTTTAGCTACTATTATGTATTCTGTGCCGTAACCTAAACACGTTTATTCATTACACAATAAATGACAAAATGATCTCAACGTTTGTGTCATGTACAAAAATAGCTCTTACTACACAATGTTTTGGTTTATTTTTGTAGTTATCGCACGTTCTGTGATACCTCCAATGAATGGTAAATAAGTACAAAGAAATTTCATCGCTATATTCAATGGATCAATACAAAGCATTCAGCAGCAGCAGCATCATATACGACGAAACAATTTATGTAGTCCTTTTTACGTGATCGATTAGAAATTATATTTGACTAGCTTTCCGCCCGCGACTTCGCCCGCTTTGTCTAAAACATCATAAATTATATACTAAAACCTTCCTCTTGAATCAACCTCTATCTATTAAAAAAACCGCATCAAAATCCGTTGCGTAGTTTTAAAGATTTAAGCATACATAGGGACATAGGGACATAGGGACATAGGGACAGAGAAAGCGACTTTGTTTTATACTATGTAGTGATGTAGTACTGCATTGATTTTAATACAGGGTTACCGTACCTACCACAAGTTAAGAATAAACTTTATCCATACCTACTTTAAAATGAACTGACCAATATCTTCCTTTCAAATGGTCCATAAAAATAATCGGTTTAGTTACACTTAAAAACATACTCTAATCTCCTTAAATCCTTC
This sequence comes from Colias nastes, assembly GCA_907164665.1. NCBI lineage: Eukaryota > Metazoa > Arthropoda > Insecta > Lepidoptera > Pieridae > Colias > Colias nastes. Next base: position 7,466 of record CAJQZM010041105.1, on the reverse strand, counting down.
CTGCCATTGAAACTATCCTGTTAAATATAATCCTTGTAAATGTACCTCAGTTCTTAAATTAACTGTCATCCGCAGCCAGTAAAATAATTTATATTCCAACTCGATAAATTATGCAAATCTCGCACCTATTACACAGACATCGTAAATCGATGTATTTCTAAGAAAACCTATTATAATGTACATATTTTCCATATCTCGTATTTACGATGATGTTCGTATAAATAAAGATGACCTAGTACAAATTGAGGTGTTAAACTTTGGACAACAGCATACTTAAATACATATTGATAGGCACACTGGATATACATAAAAAAATCATGCATCTATCACGCCGTTTTAGAGAAGTTTGGTCAACAACACGGTGACGTGGAAATATAATTAAAGACTAGCAGTGCGCCCTGGCTTCACACTTCATATAGCACTCAGGGATCACGGACACAATATCCAACGGTGAAATACAGTAGAATCCTTTTATTATGACTCCGCTTATATTGACCAACCGCTTATTATGACATATTACACATCAAAGTTTGGTTTTCATATAAAATTCTTAATAAAAGTCGGATAAAATGACTCCGTATATAGTGACATGTCGTTTGTTTTGACCAATTTTTAATGAATTGTCCGGTTATACTGACCGAAATGAATTCTAACACTTTCAACACATATCTGTTTGGGAGAATTATGTGATATCCGACAACGTACGGCTCCACCTTTTTTTTGTTTGTTTTGAGTCTCAATGTGTAGGCATCTCTATTTTGTTTCTCTGTATTGAATACTAACAAAAACAGGAGATTGTTTATTTTCTACAAAATGCTTTGTATGACTTTCGCTTATTATGACGTGTTTTATATTTCCCTTCGATGTCATTATAAACGGATTCCACTGTATTTTTTTTAAATTGGTCGAGCAGTTCCTGAAATAAACGCGTTCAAAGTTACTTCTCAGCTTTATTTTATTAATATAGATTGTAAATCATATCTTCTAAACTTCAAAACTATAGCATCTCGTATCGTGAGAATATTACGACTCCACATAACAATGTTGTGCGGAAATCATGACCTTTAACGATAAATAGAATACATAATTGTAGTCATTAACTATTCATATTACTATTGTAAACATAACTCTACTATAACTTTAACTATAAAGAGAATATATTTTGTATATTTGATAATTTGAAACATTTTACAGGTCAATTGTCAATATTACTAAACACTTCGAATTCCCTTGAGGCACGCACACCTAAGGTCACAAACATAGAGATCTAGAGAGATGCCAATCGCTTGCGCTGAGTACGAAACCGTGTCTCATAAAAAATTTACGCACACAACTGCAGTAAACAAAATCAAAACAATACTTCGCGTTGTGTGCGTGTCATCACACAAAAATATGAGAGCGACTATTCGTTCGCACACTAGATTGTAAGTGACGTACGTATACAGCACCGCTACAGTTTGTTCTCTTTTTGTACATATTGCTGCGACACCGGCCCCGCCCCCTAACCATATCTCCCTTTAGTTTCTGTGATCTGTGGTCACAAACATGGTTTTTATTTTTAGCTGCCATTTTACATTCCACTTTCTTCCACTTTAAATATATTATAAAGGTTTTACAAAATTTTCCTTCAACTTCATTGTTTTTGAGCAAATTTGCTAAAATAAAAATTGTAAAGCATTTGCAACGCCAGCAAACGTATCTGAGATGCATTCATATTAAAAGCTAATAACGTATAAAAATAATTCCACATCTCTTATCTTATAGCAGTCCAATTTCCAATAACAATCATTTATTTATTAACTATAGTCCAATAATTATTATTCGTTCACTATCAGTCAACATTTAGTAACAATTAATTAACAACCTTTGTACGATTCACCAATAAATTAAAGATAAACAAAACAAAGGCATCTATTCCTTGACCTTGGGTGTGACATTGCATGAACTGCAGGTTTCTGGGAAGCACTATCTGCTCCTTTATCAATGACCTAGTGCTTGAACGTGACTGCACTATAAATATGAATTTATCTTATTGCCTGCTTTATTTATACCTGAAGATATAAAAAATCGGCTGTCGCAATTTATACTTATCTATACTAATATTAGAAGGCTGAAGAGTTCGTTTGTTTGAACGCGCTAATCTCAGGAAATACTGGTCCGATTTGATAAACTATTTTTCGGTGTTAGATATCCCAGTTATCGAGGAAGGCTATGTATAATCATGCTAAGACCAACAGGAGCCGAGCAATGCGGGTAAAACCGCGGGGCACAGCTAGTGTTTGTATGTTTTTCGATTACAATAATTTGACATAGAGAATATTGGGATTAAATTATAGAGAAAATTCATTTATTTGGAAGCTTTATTAATTTACTTTATGCGATTATATTTCATGTCTTACAAATTTACCTTAGATACAAAGTATTATTGGGTCCCGTCGATAGCCTCTTATTAGAAGTTGGTTCAAAAGAAGATTGATGTAACCTGATGTAATTGTCTGTAATCCATACCACTTGTAGATACTATGAATGTGAAAGTCTGTTTGTCCGTTACGCTTTCAAGTTTTTTGATTTTAAAGTTGTAGACCCAGGATGAAACATTATATGCAAATTAGATTAAAAAAATCAATCACTAAAGGTTTGGACTTGCAGATGTAATTTTTTGTCCATTGATCTGCAGGGTACAACTTGTTTAGGATTTAGTGTTTAGTGACATCTTAAGTTTGCGATATAAAAATAGGTATTTTGAGGTACGAATGTTTAGTTTTTGGAAAACATATACAAAATCGATATGCATATTTTGCATAAATTTTACAAGAAAATGACACATTGAAAGCGTTTTGATTACCTCCATAGTCCATAATGCAATGTGATAATTTGTTGGTCACGGAGAGCAAGGTCTCGACTCTCGACCTTCAAGTTGTAATATTATATGTGAGTGACATGTAAACATCGTGAGCATATACGAATCATATATAGAACGTCTTGGAGATTTTTATTTATATTACACTTTCCTTTTTACTGCCCCAGCATTTGCTGGGACAGCTATTTTCAGGCATTTTTTATTAGGCATTTGCCTAGCTGTAAAGTGTTGTTCTGCCTTACTTTTTATCACTTGGGATATAAAAAATAGATGTTGGCTGATTCATAATGGTCAAATTTACCCAATAGGCACACACAAAATTCATCCGTTTAGGAGCAGTATGGTAACTAATATTGTGACACGAGAATTAATGTAATGTAATTTGACTCTATATGTTAGGTACGTTAACTTGATCTACGAACATTTCTTTTAATATCGAATTTAACTATTATGTAAATGTTATGTGACTCTTTTTGAATGTAATGATGAATTCAGATACTTACTTAGAACTTTCGAGAAACACATCATCTTCTTGGGCAACGAAAACATACGGTAAAATATAGGAAAATTTGTGTGTGATGACATAAACATATTTCTCATATGGAAAAAGTTGTTATGAGGTTTATGTAAATAATTTTTTGTTTGAACCAAAGATTTTTAATTTCGTTACACTTATGACATTCAAGATCATTGCTTTGAAAGCTATTACTTGGAGGTATTGCACCAACACTAATGCTAACGCGTAAATTATAAAACTAAGCCAATTAAATATTTAACATGTAGGTAGGTACCTAATTAATAAACACTTCAAATCCTTCATACTTTTATTTTTAGAATTACACAATATCATCATGGAATGTAAATTAAACTACAAACTTGAACTTTGTTATTAAACGATATATTTTAATCTGTGGCTAGGAATTACGACGAATGTGAAGCTTGTAAATCGATTAGTTCCACGGTTCCGAGACGCAATAACAAGTAAGGTCACTACGTTGTTTCTTTTGAAGTTAGAGTATCGTAAAATATGGTTGCAGTCTTTGGAACGTTATTAGTTTTATTTTTATTATAATTCGTTTGTGCTTTTTTATCAATTCCAATATTTAAAAACAATACTCAGTAAGTCAAAAGAATGGTTCATTATAACTTGAGTAATGAACGCCAGTTTTAATAAATTTTATTTGTGATTCTCATGAAATTTACCGTTTTTGCCACATTATAGAGCAGTCTCGTTGTAAAGTGTAAAAAAATACATGTCAACCCAGAAAATTCCATTGGAAAATCATCGAACTCATGAGTCCATATAAATATGGTCGTTAGATATTTTACACCTAATAAGGTGTAAAATATCTTGGGAGAATCCGCACATACCTACCTACTCATAAAAATCACACGAAAGTCGTTGAAATATAAATTGCATACAATAAAACGAATTTATAATCTAAAATTTTGGTCTTTTAACTACTGAACCGGTGAAAAAAAAAACAGGTCTGCATAAAAAACATTGATACAAACGGATGGCTAGTATAGTAGATACCTACATATTATATTATCTATGCCGATGGACAGATTAAAATAAATGCGTTGTCAAAACACACCCACCTCTTTAGCCGTGAAGTATTGATTTTAAGTAAAACTTCCTAATAAATATATCGATCGAAATATTCTGACGTGAATATAACATTTGAAAACCATCGCAAAAGCATTGCCTAAAATACCAATAAGTTTTTTTCCGTAAATATCTAAGTCATTATTTATTAATCTATCCTTATAAATCCTAGACTCTGCAACAAAATACAACCTACACATCTTTATACAAATGTTAAGGGCCCTTAGTAGGTGAACACGGCAAAATGGACTGTTTTCTATGAGCTATAATTGAAAATATTGAAGTTTTTTCGCACTGAAATTTCTAATATGTATTACAGAACGTATGTGTGATGGGATGACTGTTTCCAAAACACGATTGGAAAAATTTTGCTCGATAAAAAAAAATCCTGAAGTTACCTCTAAAATATCATATAAATGCTCATTACAACTGTATTTTACGATAATAATTCGTATAAAATCACAAATACATAGGTATTTACCTTCTCGATTTCGTGACTGTTTTAGATTTAGAAAATACTAAATATTTTCATTCACTTTTTGATAAAAATGTGAATGGCGCTTACGATTTTAAGTTTCGAGCACGTTGATTCCATACTAAACGCGGATCCCCTCACCGCTTACCTCAGGCCCGAATAGCTGAATTTTCGCTGACCGCCTAACCCCTCTTAACAAAAATCAACGGATTCTCTCTATGTTTTTATAAGCGTTCGTTGAAAGCGAAGTGACCTTCGCATCAATACGTTATTTTTTAGCATGTGTGTCTGTATGTCAGTCTGACAAGTGTCGTGGATTTATTGGAGATTAACTCTACCGTGTCTTTGTATTGCAGTTTATTATTGTTTGGCAGTGTTCGTTAGTTTTAGTTATTTTGAATTGATACATATAAAGAAATAACTCAAATTTATTATAAAGTTCACAAATACTAGATCATCTATTATGTAGATTGTAGAGATATGGTGGGAAAATTAAATATGTAATCTTATTGTTTCTTAATGATATCTTATCTATCGAGGTAGGTATATGAAGAGCTAAAAAAAATACCATATAACTTAAAATAGATAGACAACAGTAGATAATCGTATTTTTATGATAGTCCGGTTTAAGCGATGTTCTTGCATATAAGTTTGTGTGAAGAATATTATTGGACGAATTTTTTGTTATTATAGTGTCTCTAGTCTAATATTAATAAATAGCCAGGGCTATTTATTATTATTATGCAAAAAATACGAAAAAATATTCGTGTGTTTTGTCAGTTGTTTTGTTTTCTTAGATATTGTATTTAGTGATACATGCTGATGACATGATAATTTTATTTGACCATCCAAATAGAATATCAACTTCTTGGCAAATAATAAACAAAATATATGCGCCCACATTTGGCTGATAATCCCTCCCTGACCGCAAATTCAACACAGGAAAACTATTCAGACATGACCTATTTGTCAAACTGTCATTGCTACATTAGCGTATAAAACAATACAGTAGTAGAAAAAAATCGTGTTTTATTTTGAGAAAATCCTTTAAATAATTAGAAAATTATAGAATTTAAATAATGACCAATTAATTGTACTGACATAATTATATATAGTTGAGTATTATTATTTAATTACAGTTATTAATGCCTTACCTATGTAATTAAAATAAGTCTTAGCCTGAAGTGTTAGCTACGGGCTATCTAAGTACATAATATTATGTTATGATTAAATTAATTTATTTACTGTCTGTCACTGTAAGATTTTTAAGATTAATCCCTTGAACGTATCCCTCAAATTCTGATGTATTTAAAATGGAGCTTTGGAAAATTGTAGTGTTTATTGTCGCTTTTCACAAAACACGAAGACGCTGAAATAGGCGACATCTAGTATCTAACTTTTAAAGTAAACACTGTTCTAGATAGTTAATGTAATTAATACATTATACATCTAGTGCCATCATAAAAAAAAACATTATTATTTTGTATGGATGGAACCTACTTTGGCATAAAGGATTTGAAGATACCAGATAACGCATTTAAGCCATAGGAATAAAAACTTTTGCCCGTGCTTTTGCCTTTAGGGCACTTAACTAAAAATGAGTTCAAATAAAAGAAAGTTCAATGTCATGACCTGATTATCACTCAAACCAGTTTTCCTATGACATAATCCTATATTCTTACCTCCATTATCCAATTACTATAACCTCGAACATTCGAGAACTCCACAGTGACCTTCAAAATTTGACTAATGCTTTGCTAATGGTCTGTCTAAACGTTTTATTTTGAGATATTATGTAAATATTAATAATTGTGTTAAATATATCGGCATACTATTTGTATCTTATCGTAACAATTTATTATCTGTATATATTTATTACCTACTCCGGAATTGTGATTAGGAACTAGATTCTAGAGATTAGATAAACATTATGATTTTTAAGATTGGGATATATCTAATACTAGCTGCTCTGCGCGGTTTCACCCCCGTGGCTCCACTCCTGTTGGCCGTAGCGTGATGATATATAGCCTATAGCCTTCCTCGATAAATGAGCTATCTAACACCGAAAGAATTTTTCAAATCGGACCAGTAGTTCCCGAGATTAGCGCGTTCAAACAAACAAACAAACTCTTCAGCTTTATAATATTAGTATAGATATTTAAGACATTTTATTACTGTGCAAGATTTTTTTCTATTCGTTTTTTAAATATTGATGGATATTATTTTATACTACTAATATAACAGAAATAATATAGCAATCTCATGGATAGCAATACATTCGCTGTAGTAACACTGCGTATAAACATTTAAAAATAATATCTATAGGTAAGAGTCTTGTAATCTTGTTTGAGGCACGCATTAAACTAATTAAATATTGCCACCACTGATTTATTTTCATCGTGTTAAGCCATGTAAATAGAGCAAAAAGTAAACAGAAAGAATAATTACAGTCAAACACAAAAAATAACTAACCACTTACAGGTAAATTAGCTTGGAGAAATTTTTGCGTTTGTAGTAGTGTA
>CAJQZM010041104.1:0-32178 GCA_907164665.1 Colias nastes | reverse complement strand
TAAAGAATTAAAGAAACAAGTCAAAATCACTCTTAAAATCGATACGGGCTCTTAAGTACTGATTTATATTGCGTCTGTGACTCAGCTTAACAAACAAACAAAATATAAAAATAAACAAAAAACAATGCACCCGAAATACACTGGTTAAATCAAACACATTCAATTCTACTAAGGAATAAATTATATTCGAATACGCTATAATTTCGTCACGGAATGTCGCACCCGGCTGCCATTCTCAATAAACCGACTAACTAAACCTAAATCTTAGATTACAATAATTTATTATTTACACACAATTTGTACATCCATCAACCGGGTATAAACCAATACGCTAATCTACTTATATTATGTATTTGGATAGACTCTTTATTCGATAACAATGCGGCGATCGCGACGCGTTTCGTCCTCAATCACAATCCGATTACTGGCCATCAATGTTGGGGACGGTGACGTCACACTTTGGTGGTTAGGTCGAGCGGGTGCAGCTTGATCCGCTTGATCTGCGAGTACGGCGGCGCCTCGTCCTCGCTCGCCGACGCGCGCTCGCTCCCCGACTCCGGGTCGTCATTATCAGGCGCTATCACCTCACTGTCGTCCGACCGCCGCCGGGCCGAACTCGATCTACCGTCAGACTTCACTGACAAATCCATAGGATTCTCCTGCAACGGCGATTCGGAGGTTCTCCTCTCCGCGGGCGGCGTCGGCACGAACTCCGCTTCAGATATCACGTCTTCCTGCGGCGGCTGCGATCTCTGTTGCTTTAAAATCTCATCCAAGAAGAACCGTTTTGACGACTCCGTGTTGTGGTCGTCGATTCTAACATCGTTATTGTTTTCAGCGGCTTGCCGTAACGCCGCATGATCTAGGAATTGTCTGGAGTACATCGGATGGAAGCCGGGAGGGAACAGCAGAGGGTGGTTCGGTGCGAACGGGCTGAACGGCGGCGGCGGAAGAAACGGGGAATGTGGAAAATGGGGCAAGGATATATTGGCTAGAGGCAAATGGACGAAGTCTCTCGGCGGCGTGAGAGGTCTGTCTGGCGGTCTGGACTGTGTGATGCGAGATTTCTCTTCTAATTTGGGGGACGAGTCGCTGCGATGAGAGTCTGGGGAGCCGGAGCAAGGTTTGTAATCGTCTAAGCCGAGTAAGGCGAGTTCTTCTTTTGTTCTAGGTCTCGCTAATCCTGGGAATAGATGTGGAGGGAACGGGGGCGCCATGTGATGTGGGGATGGGGGCACTCTGGGCGGTGATTGTGTCTGCGCAGCTTGTTGTTGTTCTTGCAAGAGGCAGTGGATCTTGAACCAGTTGGAGCGGCGGCCGTAGCGCGAGCCCGACTTGGACATGCCCACCATGAGGCACTTCCGCAGTCGACACGCTTTACAAGCCGTTCTGTTCTTCTTGTTGATCACGCACTCCCCATTGTTCTTGCACTCCGTAATGGAGTTCAGATTGTTGTATGACCGCCCGAAGAACGACTGGAAAGAAGAAAAAAGATATATTATTAAATGGTAATATCAATTAATTTAAAAGTAAAATAGTGCAAGATTAAAGTATATTTTATTCAAATGTGTTTTTTAATGTAAAAGATTGATTTACTGCTGTGTTCTAATGAATTATATTACATGTTCGCTTCATGAATAGATAAGTGCTTAATTATGTGTATAATTATGAGCGGTTAAGCTGCGTTTACACGGGCCGCTGGGCACGGCCGAGTCTGAAAGTGAAAACACGCCTTTACGAATGTCTCACGTAAAGACGTCACTTCCGTTGGAAATAGGCCACAGGTTCGGTTCCAGTCGGTTACGCTCGTTTATAAACGGTTTCGTTTTTCGACCTTGAGTTTTCGCTTAATTTATTATGTAAGACTATTGTCTACTGTGATTTGTAATAGGAAAATCTTGATTATTGGAAAACCCGTACTGAAATATATACTGTACAATGAGGTCAATTGTATTTAGCATATATTAGATAAATTTACGTAATAAGTCTTTAAAAGGATATTGAATACCTTGCTGCTCTAATTTAGGATGTACCAAGTTTCAGAAATAATTTTATTCTAGTTTAACCAAATTCTTCCACTAAATCTTAGGTAGATACAATTAAGTGGATATTAATTAGTATAAATCATATAAATATTCAACCATTAATGAAATATGTAAAGAGCAAAGAGATGTGACATTTCACCGCATTGTGTTACTTGTTTTATTTACGACAGTTTTCCATTAACCCAGAACACAATCTGGATATAAAAGTTATATTGATATATATTACGAATTATGACCAAATATGTAGATATTATCCAGATTACGATTTCACAATATACAATATTGTAAACCAAATTGCATATCGTAAATGTCAGTTCATTATTTTTAGTTTTTATCACGTTTTTATTATAAATACCTAAGAAACATATTACTCATAACTACTAGATAGCGTACAGAAGTACCAAATTAATTAAATGTCTCTTATAATCTTCACATTCAATGTTAGAAATGGGAAAATTTAATACGACATTTAATATCCATATACAGTTAAGTTTACGAACAAAATAAGACTTATATAGAAAATAATTAATTCACAATTAATGAACTTCTATTAATTTACTTTATACAGGGTGTCCCACTGTTGGTATACTAAGCTCAAAGGAGGTTATAGTTTTGCATACGCTGAGTACGTGAAATATACTTATAAAATTCCAGACGCATTTTTTTTCAAATAGATGAATTCTTAAAACTCTATGTTGTACAGCCATAACAAGCAACCCGCCCAACTTTGCCACCCGCACGTGAGCTATCGTTTAAGATTATGTTTTTATAGACAAAATGCTCACATTAGAGAAGCGGTATATGCCGGCTGCGCGAAGCTAGAGAAGAAAACATGGATTTTCAGGAAAAATTTAGCAAAAAATTTTTTGACGTAATTTTGTTGTTTAAGTATTTTTTACGTGTTCAGTGTATGCAAAACCACAAGGCCCTTCGCGCTTAGTATACCAATAGTGGGACACCCTGTATATATAATCAATTCTAAATTACAGATACTGATGCAGCAGCTACTCCTCCAACAACGACCAACCTTGAAGAAGGAGATAGTTTAGTAATATCAGTAATTACTAACGATGATGAGGTACAAAAATGTAATTTAACAACCCCAAATAATGATGAAATTCAATTCAAACCTGTCGACGAATCCGATGAAAGATTTGAATTACTGGAAGATATAGAATCCGAAAGTCGGTGCCGAGTAAAGATTCTTAATTTGACTCCAGCAGATAATGGACAATGGTTTTTAAGGGCAGTTTCTAATGGAGAAAGCCGATATGAGTCGCTTTACGTCACCGTTAATCCAGCACCAGGTAATTAACGTTCTCTTGTTTTCCTCGACAATCGTGTAAGAGATGTTTCTTACGTTTTATTATTATACATTTTATTTTGAACATTTTTTTTGTGAAAATTATTTATAAGTGAACTAGCCTGAGCCTCTTTTCTGGGTTCCAAAATAGGGTCGTTGTCTTAAAATTACTACACTGACTATAAATTGACTCTATTAATGTAAAAACCCAATACAAAAACCTTAAAGACATCTTTTAGTTTACGGAACTTGCCTTTTACATAACTGGATTTATAGTCTCTTAAAGTTATGTACGAATTTAGTTACCAGTTTAAACAGTCACCTTTAATTTAAAGAAAGAAAAGAAGAAAGCGTTTGTACCACACTATTGAATAAGAAAACAAAAACAAGAACTTGCATGTACAAAGTTGCTGATGTTTAAAATTCGTTTACAGATACTTCTTCTAGTGTCACCTACCCTCCTTCATCGACTACTTCGATCCCAACAACGATCAACCGAATAGAAGGAGAATCTTTCGAAACTGGAGTTACACCATTATTTTCTAAAACAAACAAATGTTACTTACAAACTCCAACTGGTCTTGAAGTTCAATTTAAACCCAAAGACGAATCCGGTGATAAATATGAATTATTGGAAGATATAGAACATGTTAGTGACTGTCGTGTACGAATCCTCAATTTGACTTTACATGATATCGGACTTTGGACTTTAAAAGCAGAGGATAGTGAAGGAACGATCCTGTTTCAAGAGTATGATGTTTATGTGAGCCCAGGTAAGTTCGGGCACAGATAATTTAATACTATCCTAGGTTCAAGTTTGCACGTTTAATGTAATTGCTGGAAAAATCTTTTAGAAACTGTCCATCAATAAAAATTCTGGACATTGATGGTATTTGGAATAATTTTTGGAGGGTATTCTGTAATCGATACTGAAACCAAAACTTTTAACAAGCAGTTTTTTTTTGTATCTTCTGAACCATGATTACAACTACTGAATAGATATAGATCTTGACAGACTTATGTCAGCATTCGGGAAAACAAAATGTGTTCAAAAGTCAAAACGAGAGCTGATTTCTTTAATACATTATATTAGAAAGGAATATCCATAAAGATTATATGCCTGCTCTTCATACTAATATTATAAATGTGAAAGTAGCTCCCAGTGAATTGTCCTTAGTGAAAATACAATGGCTTATCTTTTGAGAGGTATCAGGCAGATGCATACGATATCTAATCAATTTCCTTTTCAAGTATTTTGTTGATCTAAATCTTAGGATTCATTGTATGTAAATGTATATTTTCTTTATACATATTATGTACTCTTTACGTGCTATTTGATATATGGCAACCTGGCAAAAAATTTCGTTAAATAAAATTAAAAACACCTGGATTTTTTTCAACCTACCTTCCTTAATTTGATACATGAATCATGAACATCTGAATAATTTGCTTTAAAACATACAATTTTCAGACGTTCGAGAGGAAATAGAGGTAGAGTATCTCCCAGCACAAGAAATATCAACATCTCTTGGTAGTGTTCACAGTTTTTCCATCCAAGAACTGGGCGCTTATATCAGTGAAACTTGTATGATAATTAATCCACTTGGCAAACAAATTAACTTAAAGGAAGATAAAGTGGAAGGCTTAGAATTGCTGACAAGTTCAGATTTCAACTGTGGTGTAAAAATCACAGTTTTATCAGAGGACTTTGTAGGCAATTGGACTTTAATAGCAAACGGCAAGAGGTTCGTAACCGAAGTCCAGAGAAGGTTGCCGATCGAGATTTCTGTTGAAGGTAAGATAAAAAAAAAATTCATCGGTAAGTTTTGTTCAAAGAAAAATCTTAATAAAATTTATGATACATCTAACAATGAAATTTCTGTTTTTGTGTTTCTGAAAAACCCAATTTAATATTTGATCAACTATCATTTTTTGAAAAAAAAAATACATTAAACCAAATCAACACAGGTATACACAAAATGACTCCCTCACTAAACTAGTTTACTTCAAGTATTTCTATTCTTTATAAATTTATAGTTTACTTCAATTATCTTGATTTTCCTTACAGATATTGTATCAGCGAGTCCCAGTAGAATAGTGGTAGGATATTCCAACAATTTCCACGTGGCTCTAGCCAACCCAATCTCTGAGCCAGAAACGTGCAAGCTACTTGATCCTTACGGCAATGAACATAGAGACCATTATGATCATTATGAAATGCAATCTGATAGATGCGCGTTTATCGTTAAGGATGTTCGTAGTTGGCACAATGGGACATGGACTATTGTTTATGGCACCAGGATTGTGTATAAGGCATTTATTGAAGTGGTCGTCGTAGGTAAATTTACTTTGTGTTCTTTGGTTTTGTATGGAGTGGATAATTTTGTGGAGTGTGTTCTTTATCGCTTACTAAAATTGATTTATGTGTTTTATTTGATATTTAGTTTTTTATAACATTCAAATGCTTTATTAATATAAATTTTTAGGGAATAGAAAAAATTCGACTTTCGCCATTCCGGGGCAACGCCTGACCTCTCGGTCATTAGATTCACGGGTTCGCGGGTTCGAATACCGCCCATTATAGTGATCGAATATTTTCTATTCTTTAAAAAAATATTTTTATGTGTGTTATTCCAACCAATATTTTCTGTAAAATTTTAGAGTCAGACTGTTAATAATTTTAAATATAATTTTTAGAACCAAACGATGGCTTACAGACCTTAAAACTCAGGTGGGATCTTCACAGCAGAGTCCAACAAGTAATTGGTCCAGAGGATGCTATTTACTGCAAAGTAATTGATCCAACATTAAGAACAGCTTTCGATGGATTTGGCAGATGTCAAATAAATATAGAAAGAGTATCTCCAGATCACTTTGGACAATGGAAAATGTATGTAAGTCGGCAAGGACATGTGCTTGCTGAGGAACAACTATTTAGCGTGGTTGCGTCTGCTGATACAGGTAATATTTTAAGATTTATTTTGTGACTAGCTGTGCCCCGCGGCTCCGCTCCTGTTGGTATTAGCGTGATGAATATGATATATGCCTATGTCCAATGGCCTTCCTCGATAAATGAGACCATTTAAAAAAATATTTCGCTAAGACAGACATAGACATCTTAGCGAAATATTTTTTTTAAATTGGACCAGTGGTTCCTGAGATAAGCGCGTTCAAACAAACAAACAATCTCTTCAGCTTTACAATATTAGTATAGATAATAGATATTCTTTAAGAAATGGCTTAGCCTTAGGGTAGAAGTAAACGAAATGAAAAGAGTCTAAGATATTTTAAAAATAAGAGGTATATTTTATGAACTGAATCCAAATAGTGTGACATATTTTAAGGGGCCGTATCGATTTTAAGAGTGATTTTGACTTGTTTCTTTAATTCTTTAGGAGCTCGTTTAAAAAAACTAACTACTATGTTTTATGAAAGTAATGGTATAATTTAAAATTCTCTAGAATATTCGATTATATAGATCAGCCGTAACAACGTTTGCGCTCCCGTATATAATCGAAAATTCTAGAGAACTTTAAATTATTCCATTTCTTTCATAAAACATATAATATGTATTTTTTTTATTGCAAATTTTTAAGCATTAACCTATCATTTAGTGTGTATTTTTTATTTTTTTTTTAACTCTGTTGTAAGAACTAGAAATTCGACGCCATATACGCATAAAATTTCATCAAAGTAAGGCTATTTTAACTTAGATTTTCTTTGAATTTTTCAATAAAAGTACTTAAATTGCCTCGAACATATTTTAGGATGTCTCAGTGTCTTTACTGTTGTATATTTTATAAGAAAACTTCTTCTATTAAATTCCGTGTAAAATACAAAGACACGAACGTCCCGCATGGAAAAAATTGAAACACGCCTCAGGTTATTGGCTATTAAACAAACTGGACAATGAATATCAATAAATTGTCTCGAACATATTTTAGATATTGAATGAATCTTTAATTTAAGATATCATCACACGTTGTTACTAATTTAGTTTTGTTAAACGAGCTTCTAAAGAATTACAGAAACAAGTCAAAATCACTCTAAAATCGATAAGGACTCTTAAGACTAACAGGCATAGTTAAAGAACTGGGGGGTTACCAATTAAGCCAGTTACTAACGTACCTGCCGCACGAGCAATATTGGAACAATCTCGGTTGTACAGCGCTCGGAGCAATTTCAGTTGTTCTATAAATTGCCCCTACACACATCACAATTAAGGAGCCAATTAAGGCTGCAATTCTAATATTGCCCCTGCTGGAGAGTAGCCGGTTTTCCGTGAGCTCCTAAAGCAGTATTATTTCGCTGTCACTTTTTCAGACTGGAATAAGTACTGCTATAAAGACGTCTAGGACGTAAATCCACATTAATGTAAAGAATTTAAAAGAGTTACCCAAGTGAAAACTTTTTCTCGATCATTAGTGCTAAATACTCATTTCTCAAAATAGCCAAACGTTATCTTTTGTTATAGAGCCAGTTATTATTAGATATGCGGACATTCTAAATATATATTATAATAGATAAGACGTCATAAGTTTATAAACACGTGAATGTTATTGTAATATATTTAATGACGCATTACTTTAATCACGTGAATTAAAGCATATTATGTTTGTGGTTTGAAATCTGCATACTAATATTATATTTCCAAGTATCTTCATCTTATCTTGGAAGATTTGCTCATATTTAGATTAAGTTGAAAGTTGATTGACGCATTACTACTTTGAAATATATCAGAGAATAATATTTACATATTTTTGTACTTATCAATAGTGTTCCAAAAACTGTTTTGTTTACGAAAATCGCAAGGTAAATGCAGCAAACCAATCAATCTTGAAAACCTTATTTACCATCAGCATTCGTCCCATATCCCACCCACTAAGAAATATGTGACTTTATTGAAGTGATACTTTTTTATGTCCGTTGAGAGTAAAATTTCAAGATCGCGTCATGGCAATACCGTCACGCCATGGAGTAAGGCGACGATTTTAGTGTCTTTGAAACTTGCCAAAGAAGTTTCACTTCTGACACGAGTCCTCGGGACTTCGGCACATAAGCCTTTTTTAAACTATTTCTTTGACAATTAAATATTAATAAAACTTATAAGATTAACAGGGCACAAACTTTTTTCCCACTTCATTTTGTCTGACAACCCAAGAGTTCATGCTCTTTCCACTATAAATGATAACAAATTTAAATGAATATTTTCCATTCCAGCTGATCCCAGACCAAACGTATTAACTCACGTAGATGTAGAAAAACCAAACATATACATGGCATGTACTCTACCGGGTTCAGTCAATGTTACTACGTGTACCTTCCGAGACCCTAAGGGTAGGATGCTTTTGGCACATAGCGGTGTCACTCAAGGGAGGTATGGGTACCATGGAACGAGGGTTAGGTGAGATATCAAAATGAACATGAAAATGACACTTGTAAGAAAAATGTATATACCTATGTAAGATAAAGTTTATAAATACATTTTTTACGAGGTAAAACGTATAAAATTTATATCAATAGTAGCTGACCTGGCATGTTTTGCTAGGACATTTGTCACTTTGTGGGTACAAAAATAGTCAACGATGATCTCAGACCAACCTACCAAATATTATAAAGCTAAATGCACCTATCTTAACCCAGTTAACATTGTTTTGCAAATAATTTAGGGGCATTGGATTGCTATAAACAACTAGACAATCACTTGATATAAAATATCATTGAATGTTAATTTCAATGTTAACCTTATTTTCTGGAAGCTACGTCCAAAATCTATTTCAAAACTCATGCTCATTACAAAACTCTGCCTAATATACAAGTAGGCAGAGTTATGCTTCGGACATTTTATTTTATGTCTAGTTGTTTATTGTAAGTAAATAACAACAAAGAATACTTTTTTAAATATTCCTCAAAATATATCGTCAATGTCAATAAATAGTATTTTCATTCATAGATGCATACAGTTTTAACCCTTAATTTGGCAAAGAATAAAATGTAATAAAATCAATTTTATTTTTATAAAAATTTATTGTAGACATTTATAGGTGTTACAAAAAAATAGTGAAAAAAATATAGGAACTTCAGATTTCCTGAAAAACAGTGTATGTCATACATTGCCAAGTGCCCATAAAAACATTGAGGAAATGTGTTGTATGCCGGGACATACACTGCCAATTACAGTACAAAATGATAATAATAATACCAGAATGTTACTTTCCCACTGCTGGGCAAAGGCCTCTACTAGAATGAAAAAGAAAAACAAGGTGACAACGCCTAGAAATGGCCAACTTTACTAAACCCGCACACGGTAGTCTAATTGACAATTCCTAGGACATTTTCCAGTTACAAAGCACAGATGGACTTGGCATTTTATACATAACACTGACGTTAGCTTTGAACATAGCCCACAACGACCTTGGCTGGTCATTGCCATAAAATGGCCAACATTGTCATAGCGTATTGTTATCAACAAAATGCAAATGACGACGGATTTGTTGATACCGTTTTAGAGACATCAAATCGGCTATGGGATCGTATCTGTACCGCAAACTCCAGTAATCGGTGTACGATGGCATACTAACAACACCCATTATAATATGAATTGCTAAAAAATCTCGCAATTCATCTTCGGTCAAGCCAAGA
Organism: Colias nastes; assembly: GCA_907164665.1. Lineage (NCBI taxonomy): Eukaryota > Metazoa > Arthropoda > Insecta > Lepidoptera > Pieridae > Colias > Colias nastes. The sequence goes on along the minus strand of CAJQZM010041104.1, from coordinate 22,188 downwards.
GAACGCCCAGTTTTGAATACTGCGTATGAGTTTGTTTGCTCTACGATTTCTACTAAAACGTCAGGGGAAAAGAATTTATAGAAATAACCGAGTGAAGTTTCGTTTAATATGTCGGTGTGATCTGAGTCTTCTTCTACAGTTGCCTTGTGTCGAAAAACCGTTTTTTTCCACTGATAGTTCAGAGTGAACTTGGTGATTCGTCTAGGTCGTCTAACAGCAGAAACAGTGGGCCGTTGCGATCTGTTATTTCTGGGACGCGACTAGGAAGAAGCCCTTATGCGAGCTGCAACTAAGCCAGTTATGGAGCCACTTGCTGTTGGTTCAGGCGGTGCAGGGGGTTCAGGAAGTGCAGGGGTTGCTGTGGTTGCAGGAGTAGCGGGAGTTGCTGGGAGTGACGGAATGTCACTTAGGATTGGAACTTTTTTACAATTTGGTTCTAGGGACGGGCTTGAATACACGCTTCGAAAAATTGGTGCGAGTCGAACATTCTGGTCGGGGGGGGTCTTCATCATCATCTAAAAAATTGAGCCTTTCCATTGAGCTATCTATAGAAGGTGCAGAAGAAGATGTCGCGGAAAGCGGGGTGCGCACACGTAATTCATCGTCAGAACTTTCGGTACCGTCAGAGGGTGCATGCTCAGCAGGCACAAGCGCTAAAATTCTACCACCACGAGTTAGAAATTTTTGCTGCCGACAAAGAAAATAAAGCGTGCTATAAAACCAAGTAAATAAAAAAAGCATCCTCAAATTGGCAATGTATGCCGTGACATACAAACAAAATGGCGGGTGTTTCGTTACAAACTTGGCAGTGTATGTCACGTCATACATCATGTTAGTGATCAAAATAGAACCATTCAATGTAATAGAAACATCAAAATTATTATCACACTTATTCCATTACATAATAAAGCATACATTTTAGTCATTACACCTGTCCTAAACTAAGTAATATTCATAATAATAGAATAAATACCTTGGACAACGCAGTTGACGTCCGCCGGGTAGCCATTTTTTTCAAGTTATGTCAAAATAAATGTTGCTACATGTGTGTTTATTTTTTCCACCCAATAACAGTTAGTGTTGAAACATAAGAATGTTAATTTTCCACACGGAAGATGTAATTATCTTAACAATTTTTTTTTTCAAGTTCATGTATGACGGTACATACAGTGCCAAATTAAGGGTAATTATGCTATTTATCTTTCAGCTACGAAACAAGAGCTCTCAATCACACCTGTGGTCTCCTTATCACGGATCCAATCAACGAAGACGTTGGTTTCTGGCGTTGCGCCATACAGACAAAAGACGATATTCACTATGGCCATATAAATGTTCCCACACCTTGGTTCATGAGAGACCCGGAGGATGTCGCTCAGATTGAGAAAAGTGAGTTTTTTAAGAATAGAGTTGAAAATAGATGGTTAAAATCCAGCTCGAAGGACCAGTAAATGTACGATCCGTTGCTGATGTTTAGTGGTTATTAGAACTTTTAAATGCTTGATGCAGAGTAGAGATAGACGAACAGTGAAACACAAAATTAAAATATATATTTTTTACTTTATTCGTTATTATAAATTAAACAAATCTCAAGTTAATAAAATATTTTTTTGCTAAAAATAGCTTTGTGTTACATAATGTATTGTAATGCGTATATTGATATATGCTGTATTCGACAAACTCGTACAGTGGAAAACTAACGTCACACTCGCTTCCCTTCCGTTTGAGTAATAACCACGACTAGAATGAAATGAAACTCAACGTCGAACTCCTTTTTTTATCTGTTTAAACATTTAGAAAGCTATGAACCCTTTATAACCTGTTTTTATCTTTTCCAGAACCCAGGCTAACCGCAGAGTACACAACAGTACAGGCGGTGGTCGGAGAAACCGTGACGATGTCCTGCTCCATACCAGCTTCCTTCCATTATTGTTACTTTAGAGCTAGGAACGGCACTATTTATCATGTTGCACCTTGTGAGTATATGGAAATTGTTAGTTTTTAGTATTATTTTATTTTAACTTTTTTCTATCTTTTTTAAATTACTTTAAACTTCTTCATCATCATAACCATCATCATTATCACCATCACCATAAAAATAATTATCATCATCAGCATCGTCTTCATCATCAACAACAACTAGGAACAACCTATATTTGTTACCAGTACAAAAAACAATCTTTCAGTCTCCGTGATTACCTATGTACTCTTTGACTAGGTGTTCTAAAAGACGGTGAAGAAAAAATTCGATCACGAGGTGGGATTCGAACCCGCGTCGTGATGATTTTATTTATTTAGGGACTACCAGCTACTTTTCATTTCAAATTTTAATACAATTGAATTAACATTTCCCAGATCTAGATCGCTACGTAGGTGCCGGGTTCGAGGCCGGCGAGTGCGGGATTCGATTCCCGTCGCTCGCTGTATCCGACTCTGGCGCTTGGAGCTGTCACATTGGCTTCGACTGGAAAGATCCAGATCAGAGCGTTACGTTTGATGTGAAGGTGGAAGGTAAGAATTTTAGAAACATTCAAATTAAACAAAAAAGAGCGTGTGTGCCGAGCGCACGTGTCAGAAGTTAAACTTCTTTAGCAAGATTCAAAGATACGAAAATCGTCGCTTTACTGCATGACGTGACGGTATTGCCATGACGCGACTTTGAAATTTTACTCTCAACGCGCCTAAAGAAGTTTCCCTTCAAAAAGTTAATTAATGTTTCAGTAAGTTTTTTCTATACTGGGAGTTATCGGCTAATGATAGGCCCATCTAAATTGGTTGATTCGTTTCGGTTTGATAAAACTATCAGATTACGTTAATTTTCGCTGTATAAAGGCATTTTATAAAAAAAAAAGACGGGTTGCACTCCGGGAGTGCCGGCAGAAGTGAAAACTTGATTATTAACGTTGAGCATGTTTGATATCCATCCGTCTTACGCTTTTTCGATCAGGTCACGTGTCCTGACGCGAGTTTAAGATTTTATACCCATTACATAAAAAGCGCTCAACGCCGCTAAAGAAGTTTTCACTTCAAAAACTTGAACTCAGAAACGACTAAGTAGGTTTGTGCCTTCTAATAAGAATAATTGTCATTTTTTTGGCTAATCCGTTTGACTCTTAACTTATGTACAATTAACAAACAAAAAAAATACAAAAATATTAAATAACTAACTTCTGGACAATTATCAAGTCTTTTAACAATTTTTCTCATTTTCTTTAATTCCAGAGCCGTTAACAGTGACACAGGGAGATCGTGGAAGGGCCATGCGAGTGCGGGCTGAGTTGAATCAGTTTACGTACATCCGTTACTGCGTGTTCGTTAGAATCGATGGCCAGAGTAAGTTACCATACTGTATACATTTATTAAGTATAAAAAAAAATGATTACACTTTTTCAATGTGCGTAACTCAACGTAACTGTATACCTATCAATATTTTTTTAATCTGCAACAAAGGACCATAAAATAAATTACATAGAACTATAAAAGTGCGTTTCGATTCTTAGTCGTTACGATTTTCAAAAAAAAATGACAAAGGAATGCATCTGTTCATCCATTTGAAAATCACACTTTATTTACTCATTAGTTATATCTATTTTTTCACTTTGTCTAATATTTTTTTAAAATCTTTTACAGGTTTTAGTACCCAAAAATGGTCTGGTAGGTACTCTGGGCGGGTATCTGACGACCTACTAAGCTGTGAGCTCAATATACACGAACCCACACCCCTTGACCGTAACGCTTGGACTGTGATCGCTCAACTTACGGGAGGACCAAGTATTCAGGGCACGTCTAGACCAAGGACTATAGTTTATTGTGAGTTTTTTTGCGATTTTTTTGTAATTTTTACTACATTTTTAGATTGATATTGTGAGTAAAAAAGTATAGATAGATTTTTTACGCTCTAGAACGTCAAAGTGTAGCTAATTAGCATAAATTATACAATTAAATTACATATAATTCAATATAAATGAACCCACGCCAATCGACTGTGATCGCTCAGCTTACTAGAGAGCCGAGTGGAGTGTTCAGGGCACATCTAGGCCAAGGACTATAGTTTATTGTAAGGATTTTTTGGAATTTTTTTGGAACGTCGAAATGTAGCTAATTAGCTACATTTCAATATAAACGAACCCACACCCCTCGACCGTAAGGCGTCGACTGTGATCGCTCATTTTTTTTTAGTTTATGCTACATATTTGTAAACCACATACTGTTCTAACTGTGCATTTTTGAAGTGAAAACTTCTTTAGCGGCGTTGAGCACTTTTTCTGTAATGGGTATAAAATCTTAAACTCGCGTCAGGACACGTGACCTGATCGAAAAAGCGTAAAACGGATACCATTCCAAAATATCAAACATGCTCAACGTTAATAATCAAGTTTTCACTTCTGCCGGCACTCCCGGAGTGCAACCCGTCTTTTTTTTTTAAATTATAAATGAAGGGAAAATAAGACATGTGTTAGATATAAAAGATGTTTATACAATGTTTTTATTATATTGGTACTTGGTGGTAATAATACTGCCAATACAGTACCTAACGGTTATTTTCAAAAAGTATACACAAAGTTTTTGATATAGATTATAGTCGAGCTACAAAGACAACAATTTGGACTTTTAGCAAATTATTACGGAAATTCCGTTTTATCATTAGTTAATTTACATTCTTTGTCTCGTGGCCTGACTATAATATTATGTACATATAGTTCTATAATTAGATATTTTTATAATTAACATTTTACAAATTTATATAATTAATTTCTTCCAGCATTCCGCTTCCCAACAACATGGCTGATCGTGATGGTAGCGGGTCTCTCGCTAGCGATGTTGGGCGCCATCTTGTCCCCCAACAAGAACAGACGCTGGGTCGCCGCGCGCGCTAGTGATGCGTCCAACTCGTTCAGAAACAGCTTCCGACGCACGTTCAGAAACGATGTCAAGAATAATACTACTGCTGTTGCTGCTTGATTAATTAAATGATTGGAATTTTGTTGTATTCATTTCACCCCGTCTTGAAAAAAAAATATAATTTCAAAGTTTTTGACGAACAAAATAGCGTTCCAATTTTGAACTTTTGTCACTGTGGTTCAATGACAAACAAGTGACAAACTATTTTTTTTTTATTATATCCTGTTCTTGTTTGCCGCCTTTATATAATTGTATAAAATGTTAACATTGTTTAATAATTTTTATTTGAGAGTGCAATAATTCTTTGATTTAAATGCATTTATATAATTCTTGTGATATTATGCTTTCTATTTGACATTATTTTTTTAATTGTTTAATCAAAATGACTGTATAGGCAATATGTACTTAATATTTAATTTCCTAAATATGCATTCAAAAAACTTCCACGTATTTTATAAACGACTATATATTTAAATTTGTACAAATTGTTACTTAATTATATTTGATATTATATAAGTACTTAATAAATATTTTGAAGTAATTCCACTTTTTCATTTTATACCTATACTGAGTTAAATGTTTTCTCCTATGTAAATAAATTCACCACCACCAAATAAAGGGACTCAGCCAATGTGTATGTGCAAGAGAAAGATTTTAGAACCGCCAAAAAACTAAGACACAAGACATACTTCATATATTTTCATCTTAGATGGTAAATTAATGTAGGTAGTTAAAAGCTGACAAAATTGATTGTTGGAAAAAAAAAACAGTAAAAATTTATAATTTTCTAAAAAGAAATGAAGATCCTTATCATTCAAGTTTCCACCTTGCTGAGAAGATTTAACATTTTTAATGATAAAGAAAAAATCATGAAATGTTTTTAATTTTTATTTAGCACCTTAAATGAGCTATAATTCCATTTACAATATCACAAAATTCTTCATAGTTTATTAGATATTTTTACAATACAAAATATCCCTAGACTTTGTCGATGTGTGTACATCACACTGCACACATAATATATATTATGTATATGCATTTACAATTTAATTCATTCGGCGAAATGTGAAAACTATTGTAGAAAAATAAATTTATATTATTATTTTTAATAATTTATATTTTTTTATTATTATTTTTTTTATTATTTTGAATTCTCGCTATTCGCTCTATTTATTTAATTAGAATAAGTAAGTAATTATATATGCACAAAAAATAAAATATTACAACGATATCTTTTACATAGCCTTGAGAGTTGAGACATTTGATTTGATATAATATTGTATCATGAGATAAAATACTGATTAATATACATTATCGATAATTAGAGTATTCCCTAAGACATTGTTAGTAAAAATGAAGCACATTGTGGGTTTATGTGTTATTTTTGTGCTTGCTGTTAATGGTGAGACATTATCATAAAACCAATTTTTACTCAAAAATTTAAAGCAAATATTTTTGTTGGTTTAAAGATACATTAACTCAACTCAACTCGATTAAGGTTATATTTTTATCTGACTAATTATTATTAGCCAATAACCTAAAAAAACAATAATTAATCGTTAATAATAATCATGGACCAATATTCTCTAGAGTAAGTATATTGGTCCATGATGATTATGATAGGAATTATTATTTAATTTATTTTATTTTAAATATTTAATCATATCCAATCATATCGAGATTTTATCTCGATATGATTGGATGTTCGTCTTTAAATACGACTACTTTGATTATTGCTACTACTACTACTTAGAATGCTTTTATAAACGCTCTCACTATCCGGCAATTTATTTGCCAAAAGCACGACAGCAGTACTGTAAATGTCGATATGAGGTAGTGATCATATAGCACCATAATATGTCAGACTTAAAGTATTGTAAAAGTAAAGTCATAAGTATTAACTTATGGTCTTGCTGCCCCATAAAAGACGAAGCCAAAAGTTATCGTGTATAAAATTCTTTTATTATTTAATCAGCCTCCCCGGAGAGCAGAATAGCAGGCGGGTCTGTAGCTAACATTGCAAACTTCCCGTTTTCCGCGGCGCTGCTCAACAATGTACAATACGGGACTTTCCGACAGCTCTGCGGAGGCACCATCATCAGCAGTAATGCTATACTGTCCTCTGCTTCTTGCTTCTTTACTGGGACCACGTATGTATTACTTACTATTAACACCTTCCATACACTAAAATGAGAATGAGAGAAACTTGCTGAAAGCAATAGCAATATGTTGGTTTTACACATTATTGGTCTGGTGGTTAGTTAGGCTTTTTAATTTTATTGTGATTTTAATTTGTAACTTCTACGACGCGTACGGCTGCTCAACGACTTGGGACTTCCGTTATTATATAGCCGAAATTTTAAATAACTGCGTTGGAGCAAAATAATATTTACCAATCAATTCTTTGAAAATAACTATGGCCACACTATACCCTTAAAACATTTGAATATTATGCCTGGGCAATTATTAATCTATTTATCCAAACCATTTTAGCCCCCATCAAGAAGTAACATGGCGGGCCCGCCTCGGCTCAGCCTCAGCGAACAGCGGCGGCCTGGTCTACATCATCCGCCTCATCACGACCCACCCTGACTACGTGGCCGCCACTAAGGTTCACGACATCGCGGTCGTGAGGACCACGCTCAACATCATCTATGGACCAAATGTGCAAGCCGCGTATTTAGCGGGTGGGGCGTATTCGGTGCCCTCTGGACAAGCTGTTACGGCTATAGGATGGGGTGCTACTTCGGTAAGTATGCAAATATTTTGTAAGTAAGTAATTTTTTTTTGAACCAGAAAATAAAATCCTATAAATTCGGTATAGCTCTAATTGGAAAAGGAGATAAATAAGTGTCAATAACATAGTATAAAGAGAACGCAATGACGTATACCTATATCGATTGCATTGTTAGTTATGGTTAATAGATATTAGATACTGACATATTATTTTACTGTAAATCATGATGTGATCATGATTTTGCATTCACGACTACTAACACGATTTTCACATTTTATGGTAGGTAATAAATATTATAAACAATTGCTCATTAATTTGCATTCATTTGTTGCATTTGCTGTATGACTTTTATTTTTCAAAATGAGTTCCTTCTAAAATAAAAAAATGTATATCATCGCTAGAAACTTCACACTCTCAACTAAATTCAAAAAATATATTTTTAACAAAAAAACAAAAATTGCTTCACATTGTCATCAAACTAAACTAATTATTAAAATCCGTTCACCGAAAGTTCTGAGCTAACAAAACCAACAAAAAATCAGTCGAATTGAAAACCTCCTTCTTTTGACCGTTAAACTTTTTCCATATAAACCCCAATAACCATACGACCCAATAAACCCCACATAATAAACACAACAAAGAGATATAAATATACTTTCCAGGCGACCAGCGGGCTGTCAGCAACCCTCCGTCAGGTGACGATCTGGGTGACGGAGCAAGCGACGTGCGTCACGCGGTACAGTGCGGTCGACTTTGCGGTCACTGATCAAATGATTTGTGCTGGCTGGCTGGATGTGGGTATACGGGGACAGTGTACGGTGAGTTTGTATTTAGGTTTAAGATCCTTGGTTATTTTGGAATTACGTATTTTTATAGTTAGTGCAGACGAAATTATAGAAGTGGATGGGCGTAGCCACGGTGGGGCAGGGTGGGGCGCTCGCCCCACCCTGGATTTGATCTGGAACCTTCCAGAACCTACCTAACCAAATCTAAAAATTGAATTATCTAGGTACTAACTACTAAGCTTAATATCCGTAAGAAAATTCACACTCGATTCTCGAAAGTCGACAGTCGACACAGAAAATGCGACCTAAACATTATTATTATTTAGGTACCTCTAAATTGACTGACTAACAAATTGTCATACGCCCAGCGACCAAACGGCTGAAGATAGGGACACATTTTTGGATCTATTTCGTGGTGTGATAGGTGAACAATAAGGTGTTTTGAATAAGAATAATTCGAATAACGAATTACACACGAAAAAAGAAAATAGCTGAGGCTTCTATGTTATTGAACTGTAAGAAAAATGAGTGTAGTACAGCTGTTAGTTACCCCACTATCTTATCCAATTTTACTTTTGTTTTACGTTACACGTTCTACAACTCAAAAAAATATGGGCACTAGAAAAAAAAGTTTCAAAAAATATTAGACAGAATAAAGTGAGTGTTATAAAAAAGTTTTCAAGGAAAAGAAGATGCGAAATTTTACTTTCTAAAAAAATCACAGTAACTTTTGCCCTAAAGTGGATAGTTTCCGAAATATCGGCGTAAGACTTTTCTACGCCTAATGCCATACAAATGCCATCGCAAATGCCATCACAAGGTGAGCATTTAAGGTTCGAAGACCTGGATATGACTTTGGGTACATATAAGTTATAGTAGCTAGTTACATATTATTTTTTATTGTTGCCCCACCATGGCTAGCTACGCCCATGTAGAAGTGTATTGATTTGTAAATGAAAATGAAATGAAAAAGGAAAGGTTTAATTACTTCCAAGTTAACGTATTAATTTTCCTTGTCATAATTTAACCAAATATTATTAAATATGTTAATCTGATATTAATGACAATGTATTATTTTTTTACATACATTATAATATGATTTCGAAGATGGTTTTCTACATCAACAAATCGGTTACCTATATATTATGTTTGATTAAATAATTATTATTTGAGAACACCATAGGTTCATTTGATAGTCACACTTTTTCTAATCTAGGTTTTAGAATCTCATTATATTTTTCGTGCCCATAGGCCCTAAGTGTGATGCGTATTTTTTTTTTTGACAATTTATTCATACAGAACATTTGCGATTGCAGCTAGTAACTGAATATCTAAATTATTATCTTTCAGGGAGACACCGGCAGCCCTCTCATCCACGGTAACGTAGTAGTCGGAGTCTTCTCTTGGGCGGAAGGCTGCGTAGCCGCTCGTTACCCCAACATTAACACAAGAGTGTCTTCGTACTCACGGTGGATAGAAGCTACTGCTGTCGCTTAGGAAGTTGGATAATTGTGTGTTGTTATGATGTGTAATAAATGTTTAATTGTGATAATTGTTTTTCTTTATGTTACTCGATAGTTTCTATTATTTCTGATGGAAGAGATTGAAACTAAGGTATTTTTGCTTTTAAAATTTGTGATTTAATAAAGAAATAACCACCTGAGCTGTGTTTATTATGAAAGAGACCTGAGTGAGACTTTTGCTCGGTAGAGTTAGGTACTACTCTACTTGAGTTCAGCAAGAAATAACATGTTATTGAAAATAACTTTCTTTTGTGGACTCTGCCGTCGTACCTATAGTAGTAGTAGTTGCTCTATTATATAGAGATAAGATTTTAATTTTCGAATCTAAAATTATTCCTCTTATCTATAGACGATTAGAATTAATAGACCAACAAATAACTTTGTGCATGATAACCATGATCGTGCTACGAGATTTCTCCGTGTAGTGGAAAACGTAAGACCTTGTGTTATATATTTTAACGAGTTTCAGCTGATTAATCTACATCCTTCAATCTTCATATTATTTGTTAAAAATTGTGAGGAGATATCAAGATACGAAACGATTTTTTTATAACGACTTAAGACAAATACTAAGGTACTTCTGTAGAAATCTTGTGCCAATAATCAATATGTACATAACTAGCTTATCAGAATCGACGAAATATTGACCGATAAGTAATCTATAATAATCATATTGTAATACGATTCGAAGTCGACATCTGTGACCTAGAAAAATATGGTAATACAGTAGATATTAAGATTATAAATTTAAATTAGGACTTTATATTGATTCTACCTCTAGTGTTAGGTAGGCATATGGCATTCTGTATTTTGAAGAACCTTACGTTTTCATTCTAATCTAATAAAAAGTTCTCGATTACGATTAATTAGTCTAGTGACTGAATCGAGTAAATTTAAGTTAAAACACCTGACTAAATATTATGTGCTTGTAGCTAACAGGTGTTCAGGGGGCCTTATTTTAAATTTAATAATTATATGAATAAATAATATTATGTTTTCATTTAAAACTTAGTTTCAATACCTGAAATATATATTTAGCTGCCTACTAACATCAGGTACATTAATTAATACTATGGTTAAGATACCGTAAAAGGCTCAGTACGAGGCTTTTTTAAAAAAATATTCTGAAATTATCTGTACAAATAAGCAATGTTTATGCAAATACCAATGATATCGAATCGGTTACGAGTTCAGTTTTCTTCAATTCCAAGACATGAACACGCGCGTTTTAAATTATTTTTTGTGTTTTTTAAGTTTTCAATACGTTCGGAGTGTCAAAGTGAGTTTTGTCGACGACCCCAGTGTTTTGTGTAGGTTGAAATCTGTGGTTGAAATAATGTACTTAAAATAAATATTTGATTATAATAAAGAGAGTATTCTACTCTTGATTGATAAAGAGCCATAATAATTATAAGTCCTACAACATATTAAAATTCTCTAAAGGGCCTCTAAGCCTTCCAAAGGACCGGCTATCTTTCTCCTGGTACCCGTGTAGTATGGAGAGAGAAATAATTAATATCAATATTAATTTTTATAACAACGTTATAATCGTTCATCGCAGCAATACAATTGCGAATGCTAATAGGTGAAGATAAACATTTGGAACACATTGTATTCTTCAATAAGAAGTCGGTTAAAAAATTGTGTACAGTCTACACTGTTTGATGGAAAAAAATGCACCTAATTAATTAAACGAATTGAAGCAATTTAGATATGTCAATGTAAATGTAATAAAGTAAAGAATGAATATAGCTATAATTTTAATTGTATACTGTATAGCGATTAGTTACCTACTTATATTTATTGAATTAAATTTGAGTAGGTAGCGTTTCAAGATTTCACGGTAATTTCATTACTGTTCCATGCAATCAAAGATTTCACATTTGAATTATTTTACAAATAAAAAAAAATATTGCAATATTTATTAAGTTTAATTTCTGAAAACTAGGAGTACCTAATACGATAAAATAACTAATACGAAAAAATAACAAATTCCGCCAATATTCATTCATAATATTCAATATCAATGTGTTTAGGTATTATTTATTCAATAAAACTGAATCTGGTGTAAAACGAGGTTGTAATTAACTAATATTACCGTGAAAGACAAAAATACCCAGTCCGACTGTATTTCTGTATTTATATAATTGAATTGATCAATTCTTTGCGCCTTACGATTAGCCCTTATCGCTAACCACATCGAATGCTTAGGTATAAGGTACTTAATTAACAATTTACATGATCTAAGTACATAATTGTTGTTACACTTGTTTTTCAAAATCGAAATTCTCGCTTACTTTACCCTTATTAATAATGTTTAATTTACCTTTACATTTGGGTTGATTATGAAACTATCGAAAAGTACTTATATTTACGTAAAACTTAATTAAAAGTAACTAACTAGGTACCTATGCTTAGTTTGTTAGAATATAATAATTAACTTTTTGAATTGAATACCTACCTATGTCAACATTTTTTAGGTGTTTATTTACATACCTACCTACTATGATCAGTGTTTCCTATAAAAATTAAAGCTCTTTCTAATAAAACATTTTTTTCATTTCAGCGGCTCACAAAGAAGAACTTAAACCACTCTTAATAACATGTGGATTAAACGATATTGTGATTATAGCAGCGCCTGTTATCGACAAACATACAAAATATTACTTGAGCAAACCAAACGAGGACACAGTCAAACTTAACATAAGCCTCTCTTGCAAAAATGAATCACATACAGATAGAATTATAGTGAAATACTTTAAAAGTATTAAAGTTATACTTTCCGAAAACCAATACAGTATTTTTAATGTTAATTATGGAGCTAACCTTATGGATGAAACAGACATATTTGGAGAGAGAGAGAGGAAAATGGCGGGAAACGAATTCATGATTGGTCCGTTGAGTTCTGAAGATCATGGTAATTGGGTGCTGAGTGCGTTTCACATGGGATATGATGGAAAATGGGTAGAGGTGTTTCAAGTGATCACTGTTGAAATAGTTGGTATGTTATATGTATTAGTAGGTATTACATTAAATAATGTAGATATAAATAAATATAAATTTCTTTACTATCCATAGTCTTCCGTCGTAAAAAAGCATTGTACTAAGTTTATTTTTTTCACTTATTTTACTATCATCAGAAATAACTAATAAGAATAGAAAATTTGACTCTTCATCCCTACTAATATTATAAATGCAAAAAGTAACTCTGTCTGTTACGCTTTCCCGCTTATGGCTTAAACCTCTCAAACGATTTTGATGAAATTTGGCACAGACAATCTTTAGACCCTGAGAAAGAACATGGGCTACATTTTATCAAAACACCACGCGGGCGAAGCCGCGGGCGGAAGCTAGTTTTAAAATAAAAAATGGACCTTTTTATATTATTTATATTCCCTATAGAAATTATTAAAATACGCAATGTTTTTGAGTCAATATCTACGAAGCTTTTTTTAATTTTCTAAGCACAGAAATCATTTTTCAGAAACAGTACCACCAAATGTACGAAAACCAGTGAAAAAAATAGGCGAAGATTTCGAACTTAGCTTCGAATATCCTATACCTAACTTAGAGAGCTGCGAAATAATTGCCCCTAGGTCTACTTTTGATAGATTTTATACAAGGAATAAAAATAATATGAAGAACTGTGGTTTCCTTATACCAAATATAACGCGGGAAGATGGTGGACTATGGAAAATCATTGGGGTTGGCAAAATAGTGTATAAGGCGACGGCTTTTTTGACTATTAAAGATATGGTTTTATAGCATTTTTGTGTATTATTTTCATATATACTAAAAGAAAGTTAGTACAGTTAGGATTAAATGAGATTGGTCCTTCGATATATAATTTTTTTCATATCCAGAAAAATCAGTCTATATTATTGCATTAAGTAATATTCTCTCTTCATTTTTTATCTTAAGTAAATATCCTGACATTATAATTTCAGTTTACACATGAAATCTAATTCAGGTAAATAAAACACATATTGAATTTTTATCATTTATTAATTCAGTAATAAAACTATTACAGTAACTATTTACAAGTAAATAATAAAACATACTTATTCTAAAGTCCTCACTCACGCCTTTTTCTCAAAGTAAAAGTCACATTTCTATTTCTTTTATAAGTTTCAACCAAATACTGTATTTTCATTCAAACAGAGTCACATATCAGATTCTTTTATAAGAAACTAGCTCGTGTTTTACCAAAAATCATTAAAGTCCGTTCTGCCGTTCTTGAGCTATAAGTAGAGTTACTAGCTATAACTTCGTTTCATTTATCTATACTAATATTATACAGCTGAAGAGTTTGTTTGTTTGAACGCGCTAATCTCAGGAACTACTGGTCCAATTAGAAAAATTCTTTCGGTGTTAGATAGCCCATTTATCGAGGAAGGCTGTATATCATCACACTAAGACCAACAGGAGCGGAGCCACGCGGGTGAAACCGCGGGGCGCAGCTAGTATACAATATTTGACACTCCACTGAGCAGCACTGAATTTTTCTCCCACAAAACCACTCTCAATCATAATTTCACTATCCCGTCCCACTATCCTCTAACACTATTCACTGCCACTCTCCTCATGCGACGGGCTATGACTCGCTTGTGACGCGTTATTATCCCCCCCCTCGCTGCCTTCATCGTCAGAGTCCTTGAGAGCTTTGGCTCTGTCGAGTCTACGAGCTCGACGAGTTTCCATGTCTGATGCGTCTGATTCGGATGAGTAGATCGCTGAGGCTTGTGCTGTAATAGAAAAAAAATGGTTATTTAAGTGATAGGTTTTAAGGGTTTTATACTTTGAATACACATTGACAACTATTTATAAAGAGACTATAACTTTACGTTCGCTTCACTCGCTTAGTCAAATAAAATTCACAGTACATAATTATCATATTATATGTCACATTTTTAATATAGCGCCATCTATCGGAATTTACTAATTTCGTAGTGATTTGAATGTGCATTTTAATGGAATTATGTGTTTTATTATGATAAGAAGCCTAGCTATCCCCAATATCATAATCTCTTTTCTATATATATATTGAAATCTCGTGTCACACTGTCAGTTACCATACTCCTTCGAAACGGCTGGATCCCTATGTGATAAGAGCAAGGCAGAACAACATTTACCAGGATAGCTAATCATAATATCATAAATCATAAAATACCTTTTTGTCCCTGTTTATATTTATTCTTAATAGCAGCAAGCGACACGCCCCCCTCATCATCACTATCGTCCCGGTGCCGCCCCCCGCCCGCACACTTCTACACCTCCTCCATATATACACACACACACAAACACATATACACACAATACAAAAACAACTCACCCTTCTGCCCCTGCTTGTACTTATTCTTAATAGCAGCAAGTGACACGCCCCCCTCATCATCACTATCGTCCCTTTGCCGCCCCCCGCCCGCCACCCGCACACCACTACACCTCCATACACACACACACACACACACAAACACATATACACACAATACAAGAACCACTCACCCTTCTGCCCCTGCTTGTACTTATTCTTAATAGCGGCCAGCGACACGCCCCCCTCATCATCACTATCGTCCCGTCCCCTCCCCCCGCCCGCGCCCCCCGCTCCCCCCGCACGACGCTTGGGCCGCGCGTGTGCGCGGGAACGCATGGCCGCGCGGAGCTCCATTTCTTCTTTCTGTTATATACATATATTTATTATTGCACCTGACACATGATATTACAACAACACACATTACATTGTCTCGAAAATATGACAGGCGTAGTTTGCATATTTGTTACTAGCTATCCGCCGGCGGCTCCACCCGCGGTTTCAAAGAAAAACTCGCATAGTTCCCGTTCCCGTGGAATTTCCGGGATAAAACCTATCCTATATTACTCGTGGATAATGTAGCTTTCGAATGGTGAAAGAATTTTTAAAATCGGTCCAGTAGTTTATGAGCCTATTCATTACAATCAAAAAACAAACAAACAAACAAAGTTTTCCTCTTTATAATATTATATATAATAGTGTAGATGTACACGCTGCTTCATGCGATCGTCAATTACTCTACAAAATATCTCAGTTTCATTTCAACTAGCACTGAAGATCAAGAAGATACACATTTTCACACAGGCCGCACAACTTGCGTCTAAAGCGACGTTACCGCGCGCTCTGTGCACGCGGATTTGATTATATCTACACAAAAAGAACGTTCGTCTTGAAATTAGGGATGTAACGATACCGATACCGATATATCGGTATCGCCGATTATAAAACAACCGATATCGAAATCAAACAATTCAAAAAACCGCGCCCAATGAACGATGCGGGAGGTCGCCCGCGCGCGGGCAAAAAAACTGAAAAAACTCTACCAATAGTAAACTTTGATTACTGATTGTATGTATATTACTTAAAGTTTAACTGACTTTGTAAAATAATAATACTAAAATAAAAATTTTTCTTGATTTTTGATTTGGCATTTTTATTTAAAAGAATACGATTTACAGTTGAGTCTCTGTTAAATGTTGGTAATTTTTATGCATAATTCACTATTTGTTTTTCTACCAAGCCATCGATATCGGTATCGGTATCGGTATCACCGATTATTTACTACAAATATCGGTATCGGTATCGTATCGGCAAAATCATGTATCGTTACATCACTACTTGGAATCTTCAACTGACGAAAGCGTGCGCATGATGTGGTATTATAATTATGAACAATAGACGAAAACCGAAGAATACACCGAACAAGTCCTTCGTTTCAAACTTACCTTGAGCTGATACTTCCTATCTGCATCGGGGTCCGTACCGACTTGCGACAGTATCTTAATAGCCGATGTCTTCGTAGATCTATCCGCTACAGACAATGTCATCTTTCTGTGCGTGAAGGAATCTGTAGAGTGCGGTCTGAACGACAGTTTCGTACGGAACACCGCTTGGCCTTGTAAACCGGTACCTTGACGCACGAAGAGATGATTGTGGTCGCCCTGGGAATGGAAATAAATGATTACAGAAAAAGAAAAAGCTATATCTGCTTCAAAGTGGATTCTTTTATAGTTTTTAAGCTATTGCATAGCTTCTATCGCGGGCCTTGAGCGCGGGGACCGAATCGAGAAATTCCGTAACGAAAAAACCTCACGCTCCCCACTCCGACGGGCTCGGAGGTGTGGCTTGAAGGCATGCTATGCAATAGCTTTACCGCGGCAGTCCCCGAGTGCCTTTCTTTTGGTCCATGATATAAATAAGAAAAAAAATGTACAATATTAATATAGAATTACAAGATGTACTTCAGCAATTACTGCACAAGTTTGTATATAACATAATCAAATAAAAGAACGAATACACAATTGAAATAGACCCTTTGGCGCTTCTACGTAAATAACTCATTTTTGTAAATAAAACAGTAATACAGATGTAAAGTAATTTTTGCTTTTTCTGTTTTATTAACATCTTATAAACTAATATTTTATAAATAGAATTTGATTTACTAATATTGTTCAGACCTTACAAAAACTATACCTTACTAAACCTTATAAGAAAATTATAATGAAAAGCTACCTTATTCCTTCTTATTTTTCCCTATACTAAATCTAATCAATAACTAATTCCTTATTATTTACAAATCCAGTGTAACCAAACTCATAAAAACCAACAACTCACATGCAAAGGCTGTTTATACACGTCGAATATCTCCGAACCCAGATGCAAGGACATACTACCATCCGACCATTTCACCATTCTAGCGTTGGACTCTTTCACTGCATTGCCTTCTTTGTCGAACACTGTGCGCCAACGTATCGTATTTTCGACTTTAAGTTTTAGCCTGTAAAGTTCAATTTAGCATGTGAGAATATGACTAGTTTATTTATTTATTTATTTTGACGTGCAGTAGACGGTCAAGTGTTTTGAATTTTCGACTTTGAGTTTTAGCCTGAAGAGTATAATTTAGTTTGAGCATATGCAGTGAGTTCTGTGTAAGCAGCGTGAACTGCTCACAACATATTATTGTATTTCTCGCTTTAACTATTTTAATTATTGGTATTAGGAGCATTATTGAATGTAACGTGTGGTACATCAAAAATACAAAAAAATTAAGATTTTTTAAATAATAAATTATATGCTCAATATGACAAATACTGACTGAATACCTTATTTTTACACTATTACAATATATTTATTTCGTGTATCAGTAAATAATAATAGTTTTCTTCTCTTCTGTTTTATATGTACAAATGCAAGAAAATACACTACACACACAGTACACACAATCACACATCCATACCAAACATTCTATAATGGGTACGTTTTCCTCTTTTTTGTATATCATGTCCAAAAAAAAAATATATATATATATGTATAAATTAATTTTTTCCACTTTATCATTGTTATAATTAATGTAAAACTACTGTCACATTAATTGTCTTATTATTGGTATTCCTTTTTATTGGCGTATTGTTTTGTTAAAGTTAAATAAAAATATTGTAATACAAATAGCTGTAAGGAATCTATGTATGTAAAATAAAATAAAATAAAATAAGATAAGTACCTACATATACTTTAATATGGAAACACACCGCAAAAAAGCTTTAATTCTTACCTCGCTCTACCTTCTTCATCCAAAGTTTCCTCCTCATCAATTTCATCTTCATACGTGCTGGGGTCATACGGCCTCGTCTCAACTGACAAGAAATTGGGCAATTTCACAAAGTGCAACTCCTTGCCCAGCTCTGTCCATATTTTTGGCATGTCAACATCTATACGCGTCTCCGGGATTTCTACTTCCTCCTCCTCTTCGGGTTTCTCGCGGTTTTCCTTTAATTTTAATCAAATAAATTATTTTTTAAGCTATTGCATAGCTTCTATCGCGGGCCTTGAGCGCGGGGACCGAATCCAGAAATTGCGTAACGAAAAACCTCACGCTCCCCACTCCGACGGGCTCGGAGGTGTGGCTTGAAGGCATAGCATGCAATAGCTTTACCGCGGCAGTCCCCGAGTGCCACACGTCTTTTTTTATTGTAAAAAGTAATGATTTGTTCATTGTATGAGAAGGGATAATATTGTGTATTGCATATCAATCAAAAAATAAATTAAGACTGAACTACGAATGATGTAAGTAGTATTTTCCCAGGAATAATGAATGGACAGTTTCTTATTTAAGAAAAAAAATGTATATTTACACAACAATTAATCAAAATTCCATTGCAAAGAAAATGTTTTTAAAATTTGAATGAAACTATTCAAAATAAATGCATTTGTCGACAATAATTAATTATCAATTTGTAGATATATTTAATTAACATTTGCGTAATAAATAAAACACGCTAATTTACATATCAGTTTTGAATAAAACTGTAATTACACTTACCTCATCACCACTCTTCCGTTCATCATCAGACCGTTTCTCATCATCAGACTTGTCCCGGCTGCGGCTTCTGGACCTCGATCGAGACCGGGATCTGTCAGACCGTTTCCCCTTGTCTTCGTCAGAACTTATGTCAGACGCGTCACCGAAAAGCGCGTCGGCGGTTACTAAAAATAAAGATGCAAATGAAAAAAAGGTATTTTAGAAATAAAAGTAGTTTATAAAATATCTTTTTTATGTACAGTTTATGGTACATCTTTACAATTTCATTATTTTAAGTTTTTACATTGATGTTTAATCCATTACCAAAAAATTCAATTCAAATATCAAAATCTACTAACCATTATCACCAGCTTTTTCCTGATTTTCCTCATCAGAGTCCTCTAGTTTCTTTGTCTTCTTCTTCGGTTTTCCACTCGTGTCCGACCCACTGTCGGAGTCCTTCTTTCTC
Organism: Colias nastes; assembly: GCA_907164665.1. Classification (NCBI taxonomy): domain Eukaryota; kingdom Metazoa; phylum Arthropoda; class Insecta; order Lepidoptera; family Pieridae; genus Colias; species Colias nastes. Next base: position 2,449 of record CAJQZM010041104.1, on the reverse strand, counting down.
TTGCTCGCTTTCTCTGCGTCACTCTCCGAGTCAGATAGAACTGCTCTTTTCTTCTTGTCAACTACTAAGTTAATTAATAATAATATGTAATTTAAACAACATTTTTCATATAAATTTATAAAGAATAGAAAAAATTCGATCACGAGGCGTGACTCGAACTCGCCAATCCGGGGCAGACGCTTGACCAACTCAGCCACCCGTGTATTGCATTTTTTCTATTCTTTATAAAATATATTTTTCCCGTTATGATCTATTATAAAAACAATATCTCATGTGTATTGGTCCAACTCAAGTGTTCAGGCCCAACTTCCATAGTAAAATGCCCATTCTCCTTTATAAAGCATTTCAATGCCATAAAACCAAAAATATCAATTTCAACATTTTTCATATAAATGCTTTCAACTTTACAAGCAACGCTCAATCAATCAGTACATTCTTACAAGAATGATGTACTCTATACTAACTTGTGTAAATCATATGCATAAGGATTAAAATTACACATAAATTTTTCCTTTTAATTTATGCACATAAATATCTCTCTCATTAAATTTATAAGCACTTTATGCTGAACCAGTATAAAGTGCTTATAAATTTAAATGTTTTCTAGTACTAATAATTACCAACTATCTACATACAAAGATGCAAACATTGAAATTTGCATTTATTTTATTAATAGAATTTAAGAGAATTTTTGTTATATATTTATAAGTTACTAGCTGGGCTCCGCGGTTTCACCCGCATTGCTCCACTCCTGTTGGTCTTAATGTGATGATATATTATAGCCTATGCCCTATAGCCTTCCTCGATAAATGGGCTATTTCACCGAAATAAGTTTTCAAATCGGACCAGTAGTTCCTGAGATTTGCGCGTTCAAACAAACAAACAAATTCTTCAGCTTTATAATATTAGTATTATTGATCATATTAATCATATTAATATAATTTTATAACTACCTGCTTCGGAAGCATTTGAGCTCTTTGATCGTGAGCGCGATCGACTCTTCGACTTAGATTTACTGCGTGATCGAGATTTCGAGTGTCTGGATCCTGATCTATAACATCAAACAATAATTTCATTTACACAATAATAAATAGTAACAAAATTGGGAATACATACTCAAGTTTTATTACAATATGATTTATTACCTACAATTAATTTACCATTGTGCTATTAAGAATTTGATGTGGAAACAGTTTACTTACTACTTTTTTGGCAGAATTTATGAAACAGCTTTTGAATATTTTATAAATATTTAAAATTACATATTTCAATATACCAAGTTTATATATTCATGTAAAAAGGCGCGAGAAACTGCGTTGATTCTTAGTTGAAATACCTATTATAAAATGTATTGGTAAAATATTTTATTTTGAGATATTTCAATGTACTAACCTGGATCTACTCTTTGATTTAGCCTTTTCTTGTGGATCATCAATCATAAGATTAGGTGAATTCGATCCGCTGTCATTCTGTCGACCCACTGGACTTTTGGACCTTGAAGACGCACTGCCAGACCTCGATCTTGACTTTCTACTCTTCGGACTGCCGCTGCCGGATCTCGATCTGCTTTTAGCTTTGGGACCTGGCGACTTCGATTGTGACCTGGACTTGGGACTTTGTGATCTGGACTTTGGACTTTGGGAACGGGATTTCGGCGTTCTGGGCCCGGATTTAGGGCTCCCTGAACGAGATCTAGCGCTTCCGGACCGGGATCTTGCGCTACCGGATCCACTTCGCGATCTCGACCTACGAGGACTGCCAGAGGCGTGAGATTTAGGGCTCGAGGAGCCCGATTTATTGCTATGAGCGGACCCTGAGCGGTTAGAAGCAGCGGGAGAGTTTGATTTACTCCTAGAAGCATTTGACGCGTTTGACGATTTCCTAGAGCGGGCAGATTTTGCTGATTTGGGAGATTCGCTACCGGATTTTGCGGGACTGCGGGAGCCAGATCTGAAAAATATTATTAAGTTAAATAATGCTTGTTAAACACAATGACAACACACAAATACAGTTTTCTAGTTGGAAATTACAAACCTAACAGAAATAGGTAATATTACTTTTAAACAAACACCTTTATATTCATTCATTCACCGATATACAACCAATCTCCCAAAATAATAATTATGAAATTCTTACAGCTAGCTCTAGCTACCAACAGCAACTGTACTCAAGTACTAAACTAATGTCAATTCAACTTTTTGTTGCTTCTTAGCACAGTAAACATATCAAATAGTGTTATTATTTACAATATCATTATTAGTCGGCAGGCAGGCAGAATGCTAGTAATATATAAACTTACCGAGACCTACTTCCTTCCTTGCCAGAGGGTGCAGGACTGGGACTCTTACTGCGACTTGCACTGGAGCCACTGTCTGAATCTGATCCCGAGTCTGTATCTACCAAAAATTAAAGTATTTAAACATTTCTCCTTTTTAATTAAGTATATTAT
>CAJQZM010041101.1:70947-86479 GCA_907164665.1 Colias nastes | reverse complement strand
TCTTATAAAACTAGATAAACGGGTGTTCTATTACATATGAAATAATACTTAATCTCTAATACGTTAATACATAAATGTTAAATGAATTTGATGACTACTTCATCGTGTTACGAGTTTCTAATTAAACGTCAACCACTGTATATTTATTGACACAAAATCAAATCACTGATCCAGTGGCAACAATTAAGTGTTTGTACTTTTTATTGTATAATACTTTAATTTTAAATAAAACACTTATCAAATTCGCTAGAAGACATAATTTTTTTTATTAATATCCGTCCAGCAGTTCAAGAGTTCAGTGACGAACACACACACAGAATAAAAATTAAGAATTTAGTTTTTCTTTCTATATTTTATACTAGCTGCCCGTACAATACATATTTTTGGCAAAAATTTAAGAAAAGAAAATAATAATTTTTACTTATTGAAAAACCTTGCAATTTCTTAAGATCTTCTTTCATAAGATCCTGACAAGAACGAATACCTCAAAAAAATCGATCAAAATATTTATCGACACCGGTTAATTTGTTGGGTTGGTGCCATGACCAAGGGAAATAGGGATTTATCTATACTATAATAATATTATAAAGCTGAAGAGTTAGTTTGTTTGTTTGAACGCGCTAATCTCGGGAACTACTGGTCCGATTTGCAAAATTCTCTCGGTGTTAGACAGCCCATTTATCGAGGAAGGCTATAGGCTATATATCATCACGCTAAGATCAACAGGAGCGAAGCAATGCGGGTGAAACCGCGGGAAACAGCTAGTTTTTATATATAAGAGATATAAAAACTTCCCATAAAAAATAAACATAACGTACCTGATTGTCAAACTCCTCCAAAATAACTCTAAATTGGAACGACAGGCCAAAGAACATGGTCGCGTGACATCGGCCAGAGTCGTGAGAGCACTCTAGCAACCATAGTGCGTATCTGTGAATAAATATTATTATCATCATCATCATCGTCATCGTCTTCATCGACGTCGTCATAGTCATCATCATAATCGTCAACATCATAGTCGCAAAATATCTAAATAAATAAGTTTGACCACTATTCCGCCTGATGTTAAGTGTGATATATCTATCTATATATAAACTAGCTTACCACCCGCGGCTTCGCCCGCTTTGTATAAAACCTAATAAATTATATACTAAAACATTCCTCTTGAATCACTCTATCTATCAAAAAAACCCGCATCAAAATCCGTTGCGTAGTTTTAAAGATTTAAGCATACAAAGGGACATAGGGACGGAAATAGCGACTTTGCTTTATACTATGTAGTGATGTGATCTTTCTATATAATATGTGAAGGAGCACGCCTATTAAAAAAAACACGCACACACACACAAACTACTGAAATTATTACTCCCTACTCCGTCACTGTAATCCTTGATAAGCGTACAAAGTTTTAATTAAATGTGTCAGTGTATGTATAATTCCTTTAGATTTGGACCCACTTTAAAGATTGGTGACAATGCAATAATTTCATGATTTTGAGCGTGTTTTTTCTATCTTTTTTTCCCATATCTTTTTAGCTTTTTCCAATCTTTTTCCAATCTTTTTTCCTATCTTTTATCTATCTTTCCTACAATTACCGCACTAAATCAGCCAACGTCCTCCTTGGCAACAGACACACTCTTTCCATAGCATCTTCACAATATGCCAGATAGTAGAGACATATTATACACTACTATCTTTTAAACAAGCTTATATTAGCTTCGCTGTATTATTATTATTATGTAACCGACTCCTTTACTCGATTTAGACCCACTTTAAACGGACGGATTTAATTCAAACTTTGTACACTTATCAAGGATCGGTGACAATACATGAATTTCATGAGTTTGAGCGTGTTTTTTCTATCTTTTTTTTCCGATATTTTTACCCTATCTTTATCTTTTTTCAATCTTTTTTCCTATCTATCTTTCTTACCGCACTAAATCAGCCAGCGTCCTCCTTGGCAATAGACACACTCTTTCCATAGCATCTTCACAATATGCCAGATAGTAGAGACATATGGACACGCCCGTAGCGGCAACCGATGGTCTTGGTACTTCGAGGAATTTCTGTAAAATGGTAGATAAATTATTTAATTAAATGCTATAGGGTTACTTAATCTACACTAATATTATAAAGAGGAAAACTTTGTTTGTTTGATTGTAATGAATAGGCTCATAAACTACTGGACCGATTTTAAAAATTCTTTCACCATTCGAAAGCTACATTATCCACGAGTAATATAGTTATATCATCATGCTAAGACCAACAGGAGCGGAGCCACGCGGGTGAAACCGCGCGGCACAGCTAGTCTATACTAATATTATAAAGCTGGAGAGTTTGTTTGAACGCGCTAATCTCAAGAACTACTGGTCCGATTTGAAAATTTCTTTCGGTGTTAGATAGCCCATTTATCGAGGAAGGCTCTATAGGCTTCATCTCGCTAAGACCAACAGGAGAAGAGAACTGCAGGTAAAACCGTGGAGCACAGCGAGTACTATATAAACACAAAAACAATTATTATTATTATTTAAAATAAAAACAAAACCTTACCTGCAAACCGCCCATATTAATGAAATCTATCGAGAACTTCTTATGACATAGCAGAGCCGCTAAATACTTCAACGCTTCGAACGCCAATCTTGAATCTTTGGACTCCCTCACGTTTAGATAGCCTAAGATTAGCCCTAGTGCGTCTTTCTCGAACACGTGCGATAGAAACTGGAAAAAATAAAATAAAATACACACATTATACAAAAAAAAAATATGTGCGTGTACTAGTGTGCACACGTAAGAAGTGAAACTTCTTTATGACCTTATTTTTAAAAAAAATAATTTACTATAATGCAACTTTACAGAAATACGTCAAATCACACGTGGTAGGGAGAAGAAAAAGATGGCGCGTAACGGAAAAATGTCACGCGTAACGAAAAAATGTTACACTAAATTTTTTTTCCAACCCCGATAAAGAAGTTTCACTTCAATAAAAAAGAGCGTATGTGCCGAGCACACGTGTCAGAAGTGAAACTTCGCTGGCAAGATTCAAAGATACCAAAATCGTCGCCTTCCTCCATGACGTGACGGTATTGTCATGACGCGAACTTGAAATTTTCAACTCAACGCGCCTAAAGAAGTTTCACTTCAAAAATCTATAAGTAAGACAACTAATTGTGACCAAACTAATGTTAATAATCCTAACTAATATTGTACATGCGAAAGTAACTCTGTCTGTCCGTCTGTCTCTTCTTCACGCCTCAACCACTGTACTGATTTGGATTTAATTTGCTGCAAAAATAGTTTCGAGACATGAGAAAGGACATATTATCCCGGAAATCCCACGGGAACAGGAATTTAAATTTGAACTCGACTCACCTCTTGATATTCTCCCATTGGTGTTAAATACCTCAATATAAGCATTTGTTTTGTTGCGTCTGTAGGTGGATGTATTTGTATGTTGCCTGAAAAAAAGGAGAAAAAATACATAAAAAGAATTAAAAAAAACGACGTGTGGCACTCGCGCGGTAAAGCTATTGCATGCTATGCCTTCAAGCCACACCTCCGAGCCCGTCGGAGTGGGGAGCGTGAGGTTTTTTCGTTACGGAATTTCTCGATTCGGTCCCCGCGCCCAAGGCTCGCGATAGAAGCTATGCAATAGCTTATATAGCGGGCTTATAGCTTATAGCTATGTATTTTGTACCACGAGCGAAACCGGGCGAACCGCCAGTCCCTACTATATTAAATATTGTATTATAAATTCGAAAGTTACTCTATACATCTGTCTGTTTGCCACTTCTTCACGCCTGAACTGACTGAACCGATTTTGATGAAAAATGAAATCTATAATATAAAAATGAATCCCAAAATGTGTTGGTAAGCGCATAACTTGAGAACGGCTGAACCGATTTCGTTAATTCTTTTTTTATTATATTCCTTGAAGTACGAGGATGGTTCTTATGTAGAGAAAACGTAAAATTGTACCACGGGCGAAGCCGGGGCGGACCGCTAGTTTCATATATAAATAGTTGGGGAGTCCTGGGAAAGGACATAGCATAGGTTTTATCCCGGAAATCCCACGGGAACGGGAACTATGCGGGTTTTAATTTAATAACGCGGACGTAAAGTTAGCCCATTTATCGAGGAAGGCTATAGGCTATATATCATCACGCTAAGACCAATAGGAGCGGAAGAATGCGGGTAAAACCGCGGTGCACAGCTAGTATATAATAACTTACCAATAACATATGTCTCCATTTCGACCCAACTAGAATTTGACGATGTTTCGTGTATTTGGGGCCTGCAAGCGCTGCCGGGCGGCGACCATACTACATCTGTTGAGGAAACATTAAAATTGTCTCATTTATACAGCACTAGCTTTCCGCACGCGGCTTCGCCCGCTTTGTATAAAACCTAATGCCTCCTCTACACTACTCGCGAAGTTCCTCGGCGAAGTACTCGGCCGAAGTTGACTGAAGTCCGCGGTGCGGTGCTACACTACACACTCGTTCAACTTCGCGAGGAGCGCATTCGTCATATTCAGAACGCACTTCAGGTAACTTCGTGCCCTTTGACTCGGGCGCAAAAACCGACAACAAACGGAAGTCGGACGAGGCGAGGTAAAGTTGGACGAAGTAAGCCGAACTGCCTCTCCACATTATTCTATTCGTCTAACCTCGTTCAACTTCGCGAGTAGTGTAGAGGAGGCATAATAAATGAAATACTAAAACCTACCTCTTGAATCATTCTATCTATTAAAAAAATCGCATCAAAATACGTTCTATAGTTTTAAAGATTTAAGCACACAAAGGATAAAGGGACAGAGAAAGCGACTTTGTTTTAGGCTATGTAGTGATTTGAATGCTATAAAACTAAAAATCAAATTGCAGAGAGATTGCTGAATAATAATTGACTCTACCAATCGATGCAATAAAAGTACAGAGATAAATTTTAACAGATTGAAATCGGTACGAAATATTTGAATGCAGTTTTATTTCTTTTCGAAAATAATGAAATGCGTCGTTTAGTACAATTTTCTACCTAAAATACATACTATAAGTACTTTGCCTTCAGTTTGCATAATGCCTTTGGCTTTGGTATACATATGACATATTTCTTTTTTTTTTCATAATATGATCATTCCCATACTTAATAACAATTTTAACCATAATTAATACAGAATAACTCACTATTATAACTCTTGACGGGCGTTTCGGGATCTCTAACGGGAGTGTGTGGTGTGACGTCGATATCCATGTCCCCCCCTCCCCCCTCGTCTTTCGCGTGATCTGGAATTTATATACATTCAGATAAATAAACTATTTTCTTAACATTTTCATTATTTTTTATCGTTTTCCTTAAGTATTTGACCAATAAAAATAAAAAAATCTATACTAATAAAACCTGAATAGTTAGTTTGTTTGTTGAAGTGAAACTTCTTTATCGGGGTTGGAAAAAAATTTAGTGTAACATTTTTTCGTTACGCGTGACATTTTTCCGTTAAAAGTTGCATAATAATTATTTTTTGAAAAATAAGGTCATAAAGAAGTTTCACTTCTTACGTGTGTACACTAGTACACGCACACATTTTTTGAACACTCTAATCTCAGAAACTACTGGACCGATTTGAAAAATTCTTTCGGTGTTAGATAGCCCATTTATCGAGGAAGGCTATAGGCTATATATCATCACGCTAAGACCAACAGGAGCGGAGAAATGCGGGTAAAACCGCGGGGCACAGCTATAAATAAAAATGAAACCTTTTTACTTTGTTTGTATAAAACAGGCTACGAAACTAAACATGACCAATTTGAAAAATTCTTCCACCAGTAGAAAGGTGCATAATATTTCATTTTGTTATCCCGGATCAATCCAAACGAAGCCAGGACGAGCAGCTAGTATTGTAAGAAAAAGTAATTAAAAATATGATACTAACCTGTCTTTTCATTAACAGGGCCGTTACTCTTATGATCGTGATTCCTCCTTTTATCGAAACGTGCAAAGTGCCTCGTTTGATTCGGCGGCGTCACGTGGTTTGGCTGAAAATTATTTATATATTACTTTAAAATACAATATTTTTACAGTTATGCATTATTGTTGGAGAAGAAATATTCAATTTCTATACTAACGGTCTTACTAATAAAATGTTACCCATTCTCTTTGCAATGGATTAGTTATTGCAACAACCTGTCTTGTTTTTATGATTGACGTTTCATGTGAGCAAGAGCAAGACACAGCTATAGTAGAAAATGGTAGAAATTTATCCATTGTTTAACTTTTTATTAGTAAGGCCGTAAGTTAATTTGTAGTAACAAGTAAATGATAAGACACTTCAAAATATACAATATACATATTTTAACACTATACCGTATTATAACACTCATTCAATTTAACACCTTATTTCGTTGCAGTAAAGTTGGAAGTCTATTGTATACGCTGATTAGAAAACTCTGCCCAATAGACGAGAAGGCAGAGTTTTGCTTCGGACATTGTTCTGTCTAGTTGTTTATTCTATGTCAATGATTCTCTCACAAAAAAATTATCTAATTCTCATATATGAAAATTAAAACCTCACCTTTTCATCTTGCGTTTTGTTTCTTAACTCGTGGAGCCTCTTTAACATGAGCGGTACGAGCATTGCATTCAGATCTCTGGAAATTATTGATTAATTGTTAAATATATGCTTCAATTTAAAATCACTACATAGTATAAAACAAAGTCGCTTTTTCAAAGAAAAACCCGCATAGCTCCCGTTCAATTTATTAATGGGTTTCTAATATATTTAACTAGCTTACCGCCCGCGGCTTCGCCCGCTTTGTCTAAAACCTAATAAATTGTATACTAAAACCTTCCTCTTGAATCACTATATCTATTAAAAAAACCGCATCAAAATCCGTTGCGTAGTTTTAAAGATTTAAGCATACAAAGGTACATAGGGACAGAGAAAGCGACTTTGTTTTATACTATGTAGTGATTAGGTTTTAGACAAAGCGGGCGAAGCCGCTGGCGGTAAGCTAGTTAAATATATTAGAAAAAATTAATAAAATTGTACTTTTATAGTGAAACTTCTTAAGGCGCGTTGAGAGTAAAATTTCAAGATTGCGTCATGGCAATACCGTCACGTCATGGAGTAAGGCTACGATTTTGGTATCGATAATTGCCTAAGAAGTTTCACTTCGACATTTTACGACTAAACAGAAGCGCTTCAAAAGGAGTATGTACAGGTTTAAGTTTGAATTCATATTTATTTTACTAAAATATTAACAAATGAATATAACACATCAAAATAAAGTTAATTCAAACAAATAATAAACTGAAGTCCCATGTCCCCAAGTGGGGTAAAGGGCAGATGAATTATACATCTGTTTCACTGATCGATTTTCTTTAGGGACAAAGTAGGTGATCAGCCTTCTGTGTCCTGCCAGACCGAGACATTTTTTTTCTTCGTCGCCACCGGGAATCGAACCCAGGACCCCTCGGTTCTACGCTCACGCGTCAACCACTGTACCAAGGAGGCGGTCAAAAAAATAATACCCTCACCTAAAATTAGTAGCAATCTCCTGCACCTCCATGGCCGCAGCGAGCAAACCCGTCGCGTAGCATTGTAGCGGCTCCGGTGAATTCGTAGCCCAGTTCACTAGACGATGGATTAGCGCTTCGTTATCCTGGACAAATTATAGTAATTATAATAAGAGCTGGCGAGTCACCGTCTGCCATTATTTTCAATTTTTAATATTGAAAAGGCAGACGTCCATAGTCCCCATAGAACCAATATACCAGTCCATCTAACACCCCATTCCATAACCCAGTTTTATTCATTTCCATTTTTCTGCAATAGTCCTACATTGGCCGCGGACTGCCCAGGGCTGTATCTCTATAGTGCAGTCATGGGCAGGCTGCGGCTGGTGTCCCACAACACATTAAATTCTCTAAAGGGCCTCTGCGTGTTGGACCTCTGTCCCCACGTAAGCCTTCCAAAGGACCGGGTATCTTCCTTATGGCAGAACCCGTGTATTACGGAGAGACATAATAATAATTCATTTATTCATTGAAACATCATTGGTCCACTTTTTAGTAACAATTTTCTTATATCTATGTTAGTAACAATACCAAAATTAATACTTCATTTAATTCATGTCAATATTATTATACTTATTAAATTATGACTGACCGGTTGGCTTGGTTGGTAGTGACCCTGCCTTCCAAGCCAGAGGTTGTGGGTTCAATTCCCACCCGGGCATATATTTGTGTGATGAACATACTTGTTTGCTCTGTGCCAGACACAGACCACCAGCAACCTCGCAGGACAAGATAGCTAACATCATAAGTAACAACATTTGTTCTACGACTTTTGATAATTTGTTAGATTTTATTTTCATACAAAAATAAATATTCATTTAATTTTCCGTTTGAATATTATAAACTCTACGCGCATCCCAAAAATGACGTAAACAAGAAGCGAACGAGAGGGTGAAGGTAGGGACGGAGCGTTTGAACTTGACCTATCTGCGACAGTCAGCGCATGACATTGAACATAGACTTACAAATGTTAGGAGAGTACAATAAAAGCTTAAAAAATCATTTAAAAATAATTTATAGCGTTATGCCAATAGTCGTAGAACAAATGTTGTTACTTATGATATTAGATATCTTGTCCTGCGAGGTAGGCTGGTGTTTTACAAGTGACCCTGTATAAGTATTTATTTAAAATTATAATATAATATGTATGTTTATCAGCCATCTGGTTTCCATAACACAAGCGAAAGCTTAGTATGGGATCAGATTGTGCCGTGTGTGAAAATTGTCGTGAATTAATTATTTATTTATTATTTTTAGAGTATTATAGAATGATGATCTCGCTGTCGGAGGCCAAGACCTAATTTGGGGTCATCGCGCAAGATAGTAAGTAGTAAGTAAAAGAATGATGATAAAATAATTAAAAAATATTTTTTTTATTAACATATAACGGATAACCCACATTATTTGCTCACAAAGTAATAATTTTTTCCATACTAGAGATTACTTAGATTGTTCTAAGTCAGATTATTTGTAAATAAGTAACAAGAATAATTTCTTTTTAAATAAATAAACCACCATCGATATTTCAGAAACAGCTTTCAAATAAAAAAAAAAAACATCAAAATCGATTGTCGCAATCGACAGAACTTTCGATTTTTCGTCACAAACTCAAAAATATACAATCGAATTGAGTTTTCTTAAAATGTTTTTGAAATCAGCTAGATTATTATTTTTCAAAATCAGTCCATCAATTTGGGCTGCACATCATGCCCAAGAAATGGACATACATATTGACATAGATGCAAACAAACACATACACTCAAAAAACATTACTCCCTTTGCCACAGTTGGATAAAAACACAAACTACAATTACCTGAAACACAACACTCATCTCGAGGCCGGGCATCAAACCGAGTGTCAATCTGCAAGCCGCTACATTCAGTTTATGAACATCTCGACCTGTAATGTTCTGACGGGAATAGTACGTGTCTCGTACGTAGTCGTTGACGAGCTGAAAGACGATAATTTTTTTCATTAATATTGTATTGTGTTCTAGAGATAAATTATTATTGCTTATTGAGTAAAATGGCCATAATAATTTTTTATTATGGCCATTTTAATCAAAATAATTGTTAAGTACTTTCGATATCAGTTTAAAGTTTTTTGATATCTGCAATAGTTACGGAATAATCGCTTGTGCACACTTAACGATTACACCCTGTATAGCCTATACCTATAGCATTCAGCGATCACATACATATCCAATGGTTATATAATATTTTGGTAATCAGTCAGGTAGTTCTTGAGGTTAGCACATTCATACAAACACTTTGGCTTTATATTATCAGTAAAAAAGTATAGATACACTATACACTAGTATAATAAAACTGAAGAGTTTTTTTGTTTTTTGTCATTATTTTGGTGTTAGATAGCCCATTTATCGAGGAAGGCTATATATCATCACGCTAAGACCAACAGGAGCGGAGCAATAAGGGTAAAACCGCGACGCACAGTTAGTATTTAATATATTTAAAAAAATTATAAGTATAGATAATTCTTGTGGTGAACCAGGAAGAAAACTTAAAACAAAAATTGACTGAATTACCTATTTGATAACTTATTTTAAATATCACCATAATTTTTAGAATGATAATTAAAAACATACAATATAAATCCAGTTGGATATTTTGTGAATGTGCATGCATTTTTCAATAACTTAAGCTAAAAACTTGCTACACAACCGAATTTTTCCAAAAAATCACATTTAATCCAATAAAATTAGCACATACCTTAGTCATAAAATTGTCCTTCTTAAACATAACTTTGAGCGCGTGTCCCAACGCGCACTCAGGGTCCGTCCGCGACGGGTGTCTCTCGTCGAACGGGTCCGGATCCTTCTTCATGAAATTCTCTGTCTCCGCTTCTATTATTTCTGCTATCCTGGAATTTATAAATATTAAATAAATAAAATAATCTTTATTTGCATTTACATGTATTATTCTTATAAATTGTACAACACATATTGATTGTGCGGTGCAGTTCCACCGGATGAAATAAGTATTTTAAGCTATTGCATAGATTCTATCGCGGGCCTTGAGCGCGGGGACCGAATCGAGAAATTCCGTAACGAAAAAACCTCACGCTCCCCACTCCGACGGGCGGAGGTGTGGCTTGAAGGCATAGCATGCAATAGCTTTACCGCGGCAGTCCCCGAGTGCCACACGTCGTTTTTTTTTTAGTTCTCATGTGCTAAGCTGATGTATCCTATCCTATCCTACTAATATTATAAATGCGAAAGTAAGTAAGGATAGGTTTTATCCCGGAAATCCCGCGGGGACGGGAACTATGCGGGTTTTTCTTTGAAAACGCGTACTGTAAGACGCCACCCGAATCCATCCAGTCGTTTTTTTGGGAAAGAGTAACAAACATACATACATACTCACTAACTTTCTTTTGAAGTATATCTATAGAATCTTTTATTATTTTAAGTCCTAAGTTGTATGGACAAAATTAATCATTTTGTTAACATGAATTATTACTACTTATATGTATTATGAAAACAAAAAAACCTAACTGTTAATTTTAGCAACCTATGTCACTATCGTCTCAGTGCCCATGACACAGGCTTGCCTAGTGTGGGTACTATCGGTAATCCTTTGTAATAAACCTAGATTAAGCCAAATGTGTGTAAAACGTGCAAGATAAATCCAAATGTATCTGTGTACAAACATATGGTTTTTAAATAAATATATTTTTCATTTTTTCAGTTCTTTTTTAACATTATTTTGATGATAGCAATAACACCACTCTCCTTCTTTCGTAGTTGGGTAATAATGACTGTACCCACGGTACCAATCTTTCTGAGATATGAATAAATAGTGTGACTCTTTCATATTTATGAGTGTTTTGTTGCATAAAATAACCTTGAATCACAATTTTATTGGTGCCTATAGCAATTTGAAATATTATTGTTTTTTTAAATTTAAAAATTTATAGTGATATTTTATTTTATTATTCTAGGAAAAAAAATATAGGTAAAAAATAAAAATTGTATATAGCCTAAATAATTATAACTTACAAGTCACTAAATATTACAAAACAATGTCCTATGTCATGTCTGTCTGTTAATTTGTGATGAAATCAAAAACTACTACACCAATTTTCATATGAAATTTGGTACACAGATATATTGAGACCTGAGAAAGGATAAAGGGTAGTTTTTTTCCCAGAAATCCTACTTGACTATGGGAGTGAAGCTACATTACAAGCATATTGTACAAGAAATTTGTAGAAAAAGTTCATAATTATAAAGAAAATGTCTACTACGGAAGAAAAGCAAATGAGATTTGTAGAGTAACTATGTAATTAGAAACAAAACATCTAAAAAACATTTATAGATCAGTTGTAGCACATTTAAAGTCTTATCTCTATAAAAATACATCATGAAGGTTATTCCACCAAGGAAGTCTATACAATTGTGTTTATATTAATTTGTGTTAAATTGAATATTTGCCAAGTTATTTAGCCGAATAATCATTTGAATAAAATTATTTTAAGAGTGATTGTAACGGTTTTGCTACTAGAATAGGTTTATTATATTATTTCCTTTACAGTATATATCACTACATATTATTAATCTCTAAAATTATGCAACAGATTTTGACATGTTTTTTTTTAAATAGATGGAGGAAGGTTTTGGTATATAATTTACTAGCTTACCGCCCGCGGCTTCACCTGCTTTGACTTAAACCTAATAAATTATATACTAAGACCTTCCTCTTGAATCACTCTATCTATTAAAAAAACGGCACAAAATCTGTTGCGTAGTTTGAAAGATTTAAGCATACAAAGGGACATAGGGACAGAGAAAGTGACTTTGTTTTATACTATGTAGTGATTAGGTTTTAGACAAAGGGGTAAAGCCGCAGGCAGAAAGCTAATAATCTATATAATTTATCATGTTTTTACTTTATTTTTTAATAAGACAACTAGCTTTTCACTCATAAGTTTGCCTGTTTTGTCTATAACTTAAGAAATTATATACTAAAACTTTTCTCATGAACCACACTTACCATTGGTGAAAACATAATGAAGTTTATTTATTTATACTTTATTCCTCTGAAATAACTTAACTAGGAACTTAATCTAATTATAAATAAAAACAAATGGCGGTCTTATCGCTAAATAGCGATTTCTTCCAGACAACCAGACGTTCAAAAGGAAGTTAGTTAGAGGAGAGGAATAGGGCAGATTAGTGATGATAAGAAGATTAGTGCAATCATTGAGTTCATGGGGAATGGACAGTTATAACAATCTTTCCTAAGATACTAGTTCAAGTCTACGAATTTTATTGTAGGTAACAAGTTATATGGCATATAAGTCATTTTAAAGCTTAACCAATTAAACAGATGCATAATACACCTGACCTATCACACTATATAAAAAAGGAATTTATTTCTTCTCAAAGGCTAGTAAAGTATAATGTAATTTTTTAGGATTATCCATATGGTTACAGCAGAATTGTGTTAAGAAAAAAGGACATTTAGAAATAATTCTCATTTTTCATAGATTTTCGATAAAGAGCTATAGTAGAGTTTTTTTATTTTTGAAGTTATACTTCTTTTGGCGTGATGGAGAAAAATGATGAGAGCACCACACCGACACCAAAATTTAACAGCATGAAGTTAGTTCTAGGTGGTATGAAAATTGATAACTATGTTCAAAATGTATATTCTTGTAACTATTTTTATATGTAGAACATGTGTTTCGTAAGGGTACAATTAAACAGTGTGAATAAATAATATTATTTTGGTGTTTTTATTAAATCAATTTCATATACGACGGTCATACTAATAATTATTTATTTATTATCATCTGTGATCAGTCGTTGACTATAGTAATATGTACTTATAGAATTATCTGCGGTAACATATTGTCATATTACCTTTTTTATGACTTTTTTGAGTAAATTTTTAAAAGTTGCAATTTTTATCATATTAAGTAGTCTGGTTATTGATAACATATTGTAAATTTATAAATAGTAAATTGGTTTGGTTTATAATGAGACCCCCTACTTGTATAAAAATCTTTCTACAGTAGGCCCTGGGGGGGACATGGAAGATTGAAATACATAATTGCAAAAAAAGTGAACTTTTTGAAGTTTTGGCAATATTGGTTATACATAATACTGGAAATTTGAAAGGTAAAAAGTACCAACGAAGTATGAAACAAACTTTATAAAAAAAAATTACCTTGTTAATGTTGGTATTGGGTCGTACGTCGGAGTCGTATGTTGTTCCTCCCATTGCCGTAATAGCTCAGTTACTTCTTGAGCTGGTCCTGAATCCATTTTTAATTACAAACACGTTTATAAATCCTAGAAAACAAATATAACCTCACAAACACTGCCTGCCTCAACACACTTTACAAGTTGTTGTGTAATAATGAGTCATATTTAGATGATATTAGATAAAACATTTAAATTTTATTTTTATATTTATTATAATGTACACTTAAATTCGACATAAGTCAACCGTATTCAGTATTGTCCTCAAGCCGCGCTCCGCAATTTTCCATCAGATTTCAGACAAGACAAGACCACAGAGCAAGTATTAAGTAATATGACAAGACCGTGACAAGACAGGTTGAAATTGGTATACCATATCAAAAAATTGCATGTCATTTTAGCGTCCTATTAAAAATTGCTTCTAGTGCAAAATCTTAAACATAATATTATATTTATAACGAAACCTTTTTTTTGTAGGAATTAGCGTGGAATTAGCAGTTTGAGTTAATTTTATCGTCTGTATTATTCACAAACATATATTTTTGTTTACTGCATTATAGCTTCGGAAATCAGTAGTTCGTACGGCGGAGGTAAGTCCCACGAAAATCGTTATTTGAAGACTTTTTTACAAATGGGTCTCACACTATTAATCTTAATGAAATTAGCAAGATCTTTAATTTGGTTATCATTTCACAGATTAATAAATAGTTACTCTACGCAGTATGTAGAATATTAACTTATTCTGTAATCGTCTAATTTTTCAGTATCCGTCTAAAAAATAAATAAATAAAAAAATTGATGTCAAATGTCAATATTCAAAATTAGAACCTGCCAAAAAATATTGAAATTTGGAATAACAAATACCGTACGGATCATAGATACGGAATACGGATACCGCTTTTCGTCCGTTTATTACATGTAAAAGTGTTTTAAACTAATCATTTAAACGAGAAAATCTAATCAAGAGGACGCCATGAGTTCATCTACCACGAGTCATGATAGGAAGATGCGGTATAGGGTCATACTTCAAGATTTGAGCTTGGGTTAGTTCTTTAGTATTATTTTCAATTGTATCCAATACCAACATTTTAGCATCAGCAGTTAATCTATAATTCTATACTAAGGTATACTAATATTATAAAGCTGAAGAGTTTGTTTGTTTGAACGCGCTAATCTCAGGAAGTACTGGTCCAATTTGAAAAAATCTTTCGGTGTTAGATAGCCCATTCATCGAGGAAGGCTATAGGCTATATATCATCACGATAAGACAAACAGGAGCGGAGCCACGCGGGTGAAACCGCGGAGCGCAGCTAGTTAAAATCTAAAGTCGATTTGATTAGTTTGATTGAAATGTATTGAGATATTCAAGATATTGAGATATTCAGATATAGTGTATCAGTCGTTTATGTTACAAATTTTCATTGTATTCTCCTAAAATCAGTATTGTTTGCTACATATCAGCAGGAAAAAGTATTTTGTAAAAGGTATTAAGAAATATAACTTGTACAAGTTAACACGACTCACCTGAAATGCAACATAATCAATATATTAGTTTTTTCCTTATAAATATTACTACCCAAAGTAAGTAAAACTGGTATATATGTATTTTGAATTTAATTCCATTATATTTTTTAAAGGTATTAATTAATTTATTTTATTTAATTTTGTAAAAAGTTATTTAATTTAATATTATTTATTTATTTATTTATTTATTTATTTACACATAGAACTTACTA
>CAJQZM010041101.1:0-65947 GCA_907164665.1 Colias nastes | reverse complement strand
TTCTCTACATAAATGGGCGCATTATCCCCACATACCTTTTTTACATGCATCGTCAAGTCTTCCACTGTTGTCTCCGGCAAAAGGCCTTTTTAATTATATTGAAAACTAGCTGCACTCCACGGTTTCAACTGCGGGGCTCCGCTCCTGTTGGTCTTAGCGTGATGATATATAGCCAGCCTCCCTCGATGAATGGGCTATCTAACACCAAAAGAAATTTTCAAACCGGACCAGTAGTTCCTGAGATTAGCGCGTTCAAACAAACAAACTCTTCAGCTTTATAATATTAGTATAGATAATGTCATCGGCTCAGGTCTCAAGTTAATTTGTATGGGTTATAAATTATAATTATTAATTACTAGCGGTCCGCCCCGGCTTCGCCCGTGGTACATATTTCGCAATAAAAGGTAGCCTATGTTCTTTCTCAGGGTCTAAAGATTATCTGTGCCAAATTTCATCAAAATCGGTCCAGTAGTTTATGCGTGAAAACCATACATACATACATACATACAAACCTTTCCTCTTTATAATATTAGTATAGATAAAATATAAGAAATGTAATACAACAGAAAAATCTATGTTTATTTGGAATATTTTTAGCTATTAGTATTATAATAATTAATAATAATTTATAATTTATGATTTACGAATAAATAAATAAATAAAAAACTAGCTTTCCGCCCGCGGCTTTACCCGCTTTGTCTAACATCTAATAAATTATAATATACTCAAACCTTCCTCAAGAATCACTCTATCTATTAATAAAAACTGCACCAAAATCAGTTGCGTAGTTTAATGATTTAAGCATATATATAGGGACAGGGAAAGCGACTTTGTTTTATACTATATTATAGTGATATTTAACATACACATTGAAAACAACAAAGGTATAAAATAAAACAAACATCTGTTTCAAATATTTATTCCTTACATTTTCAGAGCAAGAAAATGATAACAATGATCAAAGAATGCAAAAGACGACGGAGGCTGTACACGAGGTGAAGAAACTGCTGCAGCAAGGTGGCGTCGAGGAGAGGGTGCGGCATCCAGGTATATCATCATCATCAAACATTAAAACTCAAACTCAAATATTTATTTATTTGGTAAAACGTTACTTTTTTTGGACGTCGAGTTGAGAGTCATAAATTTCGATTCAGCAAATGAGAAAAAAAAGTGAAGTCCCGTCTCCCCTAGTGGGGTAAGGGGCAGATGCATTATGCATACATCTGTTTCACTGATCGATTTTCTTTAGGGATAAGTAGGTGATCAGCCTTCTGTGTCCTGCCAGACCGAGACATTTTTTTTCTTCGTCTCCACCGGGAATCGAACCCAGGCCCTTCGGTTCTACGCTCACGCGTCAACCACTGTACCAAGGAGGCGGTCAAATGATCATAGAGCTAGAGCATTATTTCTTGATCTTTTAGCACACCCCGGACACTCCATACAAAATGATCGTTTTGACAGTCACACTGTAGAGACTGCAAATGTGTGTGTTAACGCTTTATGGTTGGCACATTTGTGACTAGCGTAAAAAAAAATCGCGTTTTTCTGATGAAATACATCCGTAAACAGCACAATATCTAACCATTTTCTACGAAAAACGATAATCACAAATCCAAAATAATAAAATTACTTTAAGTCAATTTGATTAATGTTGTCAATCTTCGTTGCGTATCGTCCTTGCAGAAAAATATGGCCCATTTTATGTCTGATCGCGCGGGGGTGAGGTAAGTTTAATTTTGGCGGGAGGCGGAGAGTGTCCGTTCTGTAGCGTTTAGCTACTATTATGTATTCTGTGCTTTTAGTGTAAACGCAAACTCGTATTCAGTCATCTCGAATGCAACGAAAGCTCTATGTCTGTTTACACTAAGAGAATTTGACATAGTGGAGTTAAGAATGAATATTTGTTTGTTGATGCACATGCGGGCGAAGACACGGGCGGAAAGCTAGTAAACTATTACTTATAATTTCAGGTGAGAGCTATCTCGACTCTCGTGTTCTCAGAGCGGCCAGTGACCTCGCTATAAGTTGTTCTGAAGCCGTCACGGGACTGGAGACTAAATATGACAAACATGAACTGGCACAGCATATTGTAAGTCTTTTAAAAATTTATACTTAACTAGCGGTCCGCCCCGGCTTCGCCCGTGGTACATGTTTATGTTTTCTTTCCATAAGAACCTTGTACTTCAAGGAATATTATAAAAAGAATTATCGAAATCGGTCCACCCGTTCACGCATGAGGCCGTGACCAAAGAAAACGGGTTTCATCTATACTAATATTATAAAGCTGAAGAGTTTGTTTGTTTGTTTGAATGCGCTAATCTCAGGAACTACTGGTCCGATTTGAAAAATTATTTCGGTGTTAGATAGCTCATTTATCCAGGAAGGCTATAGGCTATATATCATCACGCTTAGACCAACAGAAGCGGAGCAATGCGGGTGAAACCGCGGGGAACAGCTAGTTTTTATATATATAGATATCATGAAAAATAAGGTTGTGTGCCTATTGGGTAGACCTAAAAATCGGACAACATCTAGTTTTCATACCCCTGTGTAGAAAATAGTAAGAAAGAACAATGTTTGCCGGGACAGCTAGTAATACATAATATTATTTTATTGTTTGTGACTCAGCTAAAAAGTCATTCATAAAAAATGTTTTTTGGTGAAACATCTCAGGCGCGTTGAAAGTAAAATGTCATGGTCACATCGTGGAAAATAGTGACGATTTTGGTATATCTGAATCTTGCCAAAGAAGTTTCACTTCTGACACGTGTGCTTGGCGTTTTTTAGCGGGAAAACCCCACATTCTGGTCGTTTTCCCTCCCCCGCGAAGTGTCCACCTCTATATCTCTACACGGCACGTTCGCACCAACGCCGCCCGAGCATAGGCCGAAAGAGCGGCAACGTCGCGTGGCGCAGAAGAATGCGCAGCTGAGCGCACCGGAGTGTGTTGATCGGTGAGTTGGGGGGAAGGGGGGTGGTAATAAAGGGGGGGGCTGATATAATTGAAAAAAGGGGGGGGGGGGTTGGTAAATAGTTGGGTTAGGGTGGATGTTACGGGTGGGTTAGGGGGGATATCATGGGTGGGTTTGGGGTATATTAATTGGGGTAAGGGGAGGGATTTTATTTGTATGAACAAATGTCGAAAAGTTGGTGGGTGGGGTCTTAGAGTGTACGGGTCTATATCTCTACACGGCACGTTCGCACCAACGCCGCCGGAACACAGACCGAAAGAGCGGCAACGTCGCGTCGCGCAGAAGAATGCTCAGTTGAGCGCTCCGGAGTGTGTTGATCGGTGAGTTGGGGGGAAAGGGGGTGATAGTGAAGACAGGGGAGGGAGGGTAAAGAAAGGGGAGGGATGAAAAGGCTTAAAAGCGGGTAGGGGGGGAGGGTTGGTGGGCATAGACCATAGTTGGGTTAGGGTGGCTATTAAAAAGTAAGGGGGGATATTACGGGTGGGTTAATAGTTGGGGAAAGGGGGGGGGGGGCTGTTATTTGTATGAATAGCTGGTTAAACTTGATAGGTGGGGTATAAGAGTGTCCACCTCCACATAACTACACGGCACGTTCGCACCAATGCTTCCCGAACATAGGCTGAAAGAGCGGCAACGTCATGTTTAAAGGTGTAAGAAAAAAAGGGAGAATGGACGGTTGTTTTGGAGGCAATACATAGTATAGTGAGGGGAGGGATTAACTAACTTACATAATACGTTGCATATTAATGATTATAAGAGAACAATGATATATAAGTTACGTTATTCTAAAGTCAGCATATTCATACCGTGCGAACAGCCGAACTTTTATTTTTTACTAGCTTCCGCCCGCGGCTTCGCCCGCGTGGTGTTTTGATAAAAGGTAGCCTATGTTCTTTCTCAGGGTCTAAAGATTGTCTGTGCCAAATTTCATCAAAATCGGTTGAGAGGTTTAAGCGAGAAAGCGTAACAGACCGACAGAGTTACTTTCGCATTTATAATATAAGTAGGGATGTTTTTAGGGTTCCGAACCTCAAAACAAACAAAACGGAACCAATATAATTCACAGATCACTTGGTTGTACGTCTGTCTGTCTGTGTTTTGTGTCTTTTTTTTTCTATTTTTATCCTATTTTTTTTTTCATAGATTAGAAAAAACCGACGAAGGCTCAGAGATGGTGAGCAGAGTGCATCGCTTCATAAACAAGGCGTGTAGAAACGGAGCCAAGAGTTACTACCATATAGTGTTGGACCCCACGAGTTTCACAAAGACCATAGAGAATATATACTATATGTCGTTTTTGGTGCGAGACGGGCTCATCAGGGTCTATGAACGTGAGTAAACAAAAAAAATGGAATTTTTTGTGCTTTTTTTCTGGTGGCAAAAAAAAGGTGAAAATGAAGAATTTTTTTTGGAGAGCGATAGTCTATGGACGAATTATTAGTAAAACAACACGCTTTAATAAGATAACTTGAGGAAATGTAAGAAAAAGGGTGTAGTTTTTGTGGATTTTCTCTGATGACTAGTAAAAGGAATGAACAGTAGGTTTTTTTTTTTGTAGAGCGATAGTTTATCTATAGGCATAAAATTGAAAAAAAAAATTTTTTTTCTCTGATGACAAGTAAAAAGAAAGAAAAATATGTTGAAAATCAAGTATTTTTGGAGAATAAAGTTTTGGGTCAAATAATAGGTAATTTACATAAAACTGTTTATTTGCGATAAACTCAAATACAATGCAACAATTCTCATTCTGTTTTCACTAATGGATAGCGTGTTTGGTAGGATTTTTCTATACTAATATTATAAAGAGGAAAGGTTTGTAATTATGTATGTATGTATGTATGGTTTTCACGCATAAACTACTGAACCGATTACAATGAAATTTAGCACACATATAGAGGGTAACTTGGATTAACACATAGGATAGGTTTTTTAGCCGCAGGCGGAAATCTAGTAGTTTATAAATTACAAGCTTTAGCCCTCGGTTTTACCAGCATTGCTCCGCTCCTGTTGGTCTTAGCGTGATGATATATAGCCTATAGCCTTCCTCGATAAATGAGCTATATAACACCGAAAGAATTTTTCAAATCGGACCAGTAGTTCCTGAGATTAGCGCGTTCAAACAATCAAACTCTTCAGCTTTATAATATTAGTATAGATTGAAGTTTTAGAAACGCACGTAAAGCCACTGCCGGAAGGCTAGTATATTACATTGAAATTAAGATAATTTTCATACAAAATTATGAATATTTCCAGACACAGAACACGGGCTACCGTTCGTAGAGCCGGTGCCTCAAACGGTGCAAAATGAAGATGTTTCTGACGAGAACCAATTTATTGTTTCTATGAACATGGAAAGATGGCGGGTGAGTGTGTAACAGTGATCAAACTAACAAATTTTGGAAAGTTTTATACTACACTAGCTGTGCTTATCGGTTTCACCCGCGTGGCTCCGCTCCTGTTGATCTTACTATGATGATGTATAGCTTATAATTTTCCTCGATAAATGAGCTATCTAACAACGAAAGAATTTTTCAAATCGGACCAGTAGTTCCTGAGATTAGGGTGTTTAAACAAACAAACTCTTCAATTTTATAATACATATTAGTAAAGATTTCTGCCCACGACTTTGCCTGCGTTTTCAAAAAAAGGAGCCTGTGTGCTATTCGCTGTGTATTGAGCTACCTACATACCAAATTTCATTATAATTGCTTCAGTAGTATTTGCGTGAAAGAGTAACAATCATCCATCCTCACAAACATTCGCATTTATAATATTAGTAGGATTAGTATATTATGTACCTACATGAATAGATATTGTGTGTAGTAAACTTACCTATTTCATTTTTCTTAACTTTTTGAGTGGAAATAAATCCTACTAATATTATAAATGCGAAAGTTTGTGAGGATGTGTGTGTGTGTGTGTGTGTGTGTGTGTGTTTGTTACTTTTTCACGCAAATACTACTGAACCGATTACAATGAAATTTAGCACACATATAGAGGGTAACTTGGATTAACACATAGGATAGGTTTCATCCCGGAAATCCCACGGGAACGGGAACTATGCGAGTTTTTCTTTCAAAACGCAGGCGAAGTCGCGGGCGGAAAGCTAGTAAAACATATTAATATGTACATATTATAATTATTTTTTTTCAGGATCTGATTGAAGCATTTGGAATAACGCAGCCAATGATGGTTTTGAAGAGATTATAATAGTTATATCTTTATTATACACTAGCTGTGCCTCGCGGTTTGACCCGTATTGCTCCGCTCCTGTTGGTCTCAGCGTGATGATATATAGCCTATAGCCTTCCTCGATAAACGGGCTATCTAACACCGAAAGAATTTTTCAAATCGGACCAGTAGTTCCTGAGATTAGCGCGTTCAAACAAACAAACAAACTCTTCAGCGTTAAAATATGAATAGACTAAAATTAAGATTGACACTGATTTGTGATATTTTCCCCAAGGGAAGCTATTTAGTGACTAAAATAATACCTACCTCGTTAATTTTAAAGTTTTGTATGAAATTTAGATGGTCTTACCACAAAACAATTTAAACACAGTCTAACTTTAAACCAGGGATCTGTCACTTTAATAGTTGTCTCTGTGAAATACGACAAAACCAGATTAAAGAAAACCCGCGCTTAAAGATAAACCCTGTCTAAAGTTTTTTGTGGTAAGACAGTAACATTTTCAAGGTATTTTGGTTAAAAACGCCGTTTAGCTTTATCGAAGTGAACGAATTTGGTAGAACGACATCTAGTTTTAAACAAGCGAAGCTTTGAAATAATTAAATTTAAAATATTGCAGTGATTCTGCCCGTAAATGACAGAGGGCGCTGTTATAAAAGTTATTTTTATAAGAATTGTGTACGTACAAGACGTTGTTGAATAAATGATTGTTTTTTATGTTGTTGTTTTATTTGAATACTCCCTTTAAATATATGTACTATCTTAATAACAACTACATAGGATTTTTTATTTTTTTTGCGTCGGAAGAAGTCTAATCAAAAGCACATAATAATATTATTATAATGGTAATTATCTTGTAATAATTATAACCTTACCTTTAATTAACTGGGTTTTCGGAAAGAATAATCTACGACAAGCTAAAGAATAATATGGGAATATCACCTCAAATATTCAAAATTACATGCTTAAAATAATGTTACATAAGTATCTCTATATATTTCTAAATCATATTTCATCTATACCGGTGCAGGCGATTATTCCGTAACTATTGCAGATATCAAAAAACTTTAAACTGATATCGAAAGCACTTAACCTAACGAGTAAAATGACAATAATATTTTTAAAGTGAAACTTTTATTACATCGTCTCAAACTTTTTGGTCTGTGTAGCGCATGTCGCGTGACGGTCGGCTGCCGAGTAGGTATAAAGCAGTGTTCGGAACCGTACGATAATTATCGTACAAATACGATAATTTTGTGCCTAAGTTTCACTTTTACCGTGGTTTCATAAAACCACACAACATTTTTTTTAAATAAAACGAGTAAAACGCAAAAATTCAAAAGTATTTAATGTAACATTTACAAATATTTAGGTTGTAATAGTATACACAATTATAAAGGTTGCATAATATAACCTAACCTAGCCTATATAATTCGCTCCGAAACTTATACCGATATACGACGCTATTTTATAAATGTGTTATGTGACACGTACGAAAACTTGTTGAATAAATGATAATTTTCTGTTTTGTTGTTTTATTTGAAGGAAACTCGATTTGCACATTGTGCTATGTGTACAGACTCGGTAAAACTTAATAGGATTTTAGATTTTAGTCTTTCACAGTAACGATAAAAAAAAATGTTTTATAATAGATATAATTTCTATTTTATGTGTACCTAATAAATAACTATTAAAAAAAAAAAACAAAATTCAAAAATTCGATAATGCCGTTAGGTACATTTAATAAAATCTGTTACAGTCATAGGTTACAGTATTGTATATTATTTTTCATATTTGTAATTTAATAAATATAACAGTTGCAAAGCCGGTTTATTTAAATTTTTCATCTTCATTCTCAAAGTTTTCAGACCACACCATCTAGCGGCATGTTAATTAATAAATTTTAATATATGTACATATATTATGTAATTTATAAATTTGAACAACAACTATGGTCTACGTGTCCAAGGCAAATTGTTTGATTTCGCTGTTTTCAAACGGCATCGTAAATTCTCACAGTTTTGTAACGTCGAGAATTTATTTTTCGTTGCCTAAAGAAGCTGGGCTTCTAGATGCTGCTATATTAAAATGTGACAATATATTGATGATGTTTTTAGCTTTCTTTTTGCTTGCTCGCGAAAAATACTTAAATTTGAAAAACTAAATCGTACAACGTATGGAATGAAGGAGCTCAAAATGCAGCTCACGAGAAAAAGATATGTACCTAAGCAATTGTCTTTTTTCATATCATTACAAGCTTTTGTTAATATGACACTAGATGGCGTTATGTGCATACTTCGAGATTTATTTTGCGTTTTTAATAAAAGTGTAATGGGTTGGTTTAATGCTCTAAGTGTAATGGCATAGAAAGGATATGCGGCTTTTTAATTTTGAACCTATTTTTCTGATCTATTTTATTTAGTGTCGATCAGCTGTGTGTGTCCTGTCAGAACGAGATTTTTTTTGCTAGACTCCAACGGGAATTGAACCCGTTTCTAAGATCACGAATTTTTACCAGAAAATTTGAGCAACAAAAATAAATAGGAGTTCAGGAAGAAGTTTCCACAAAATTAATAATTTCTTAGTTATACTTTTTTCAAATCCAAAATCATTATACATTTTTTAATCATGTAAAATTTCCGATCATCTTTTCAATTGAAAATTTTTCGATATAAATGATATAAATATAATTATAATAATCTCTCTTTTTAATATGGAAAGGTAGGAAGTATTAAAAAAATAAAAGAAAATAGATTACTAGATAAATATATTTCATTATTAAATATTATTACATTATCAAAAGCTTGGATAAAAATGATTCATAACTTACATATTATTATACAGTTACCGACTAGCCGATCTCAGTCCTTATATTATAAACTTAAGATCTTTTCTTATTAAAAATAATATATTATTACAAATATATGTATATTCAGAAAAAAATGGCCGTGATATACTAAAAAAAAATATTAAGCTGAATACAAAAAAAAATTCAAAATTTTTAAAGCAATTTTTGATTAAAGCTAAAATTAAAAATAAAACTAAACAGATTATTTTAATACTGAAATATAAACATAGCCTCAGATTTCTAAAAACATAATTTTATATTAAAAATACGTTCGCAAATCGTAGAACAAATAAAAAAATTATTTGTAAAAATTGTATTATTAAATTTTTCTTAGAATTAGAACTTGAAATAGATGAAAATATAAATAATCATTACTTAATTAATATTTACATTTTAATAATAATTATTATATGACTATTATTGTCTAGTACATGATATATAATTTTAAATGTTTTTTTCTTAAATAAAATATTTTTGTTCCAAGTTTTCACAAAAAAATCGATCCATCTAAAATTTATATTAAAAAAAACCTATTTATAAACATATATATGACGTTAAAATGCTATAGTAATAATCAAGTTGAATTTATTATTTTTTTACTAAGCCTATTTACAAACTAAACATAATTTATACAAATTATTTACAAAATTTATTAATAATATTTTTATAATATTCGACAAGCAAATATCTAATTTTAAGGCAAGATCGCATTTTTAACAATTTAAAACTGACTTTTGGAAAGCATTCGATTGAGTACATTATTAAATTATTACGTATTACATATTTTTATAAATTGGAACCAGCCTTATGGTGTCAAATGTATGAAGAAAATCCTTTTTATATTAGTATTTACGTTCACAATTAAATGTAAACTATAAAAGTATTTATAATGAAGCTTGGGGTGCTTCAAGGGTCTATTCTTTAGCCACTACTATATGTAATCTTTCATGTTGATGTGTTTTATAGATGGCTTTTCTTCTTTTTTTATTGTTAAGAATACAATATTTTGAAGACATTAATGATTATTATATTATTTGTTCTTAATAATATCAATATGTAGTTTAAAATGAAATATAACAATGACGAATCTGATGGAAAAATTAAATACATTTTTGAAGTGAAACTTCTCTAGAGTAAAATTTTTAGGTCGACTGGGAATTCCGTCACATCATGGAGGCGACGGTTTTGGTATCTTTGAACCTTATTGAAAAGAAATAATTAAAATCTTGCCAAAGAAGTTTCATTTCTGACACGTGTGCACACACGCTCTTTTTAAGATATGTAACATACATAAAATTGAAATTTCAAAATTATTGCTCGAACTACTCAGACAAATCAGTCGTGAGGTATCAATGAACAAACTCATTAACATTACTGCCATGATGGAATTGCTGTGTATTATCCACAATAACACTTGTATATCCCTCTTGTACTGTCGGACTTGGTATTTTCGCGAAATTACCAAAATTATCCGGTCGGCCATTTTGATTCTGCCCATAGTAAATTGTATAGTTAAATTGGTTAACTTCAGAACTTTCTATAGACGAA
Source organism: Colias nastes (assembly GCA_907164665.1). Classification (NCBI taxonomy): domain Eukaryota; kingdom Metazoa; phylum Arthropoda; class Insecta; order Lepidoptera; family Pieridae; genus Colias; species Colias nastes. The sequence continues at coordinate 55,389 of CAJQZM010041101.1, read as the reverse complement.
CAAGAGGAGGAACTTGCAGAAAATGGCCGTTGATTTTGTGGATATGCGTAATTAGCAACTTCGGGTTCTGTGTAGTTTTCATAGAAGATTTCCTGGTAGCCATTTTGGTATTCTTCTGTAGTGTCGTAAGTTGGTAGTATGGGCAAATTATACTCTGGGTAAGTGTAACTAGAGTCTGGGCTGAAGTCTTCGTTGAGTTTGTCTGTTTGTCTGTGTGGTTCGTTGTTTTTCGGTGGGCCTTGCTCTATGTTGAGGATGAGGTTCTTTTCTTCTATGTCACTGAAAAATAAATATTAGTTTTATAGCATGAAAATTATAATCGTGAGGTGGGGTTTGAAATTTGGTTTCGGATTATTAGCAATCAAGGTATTTGATTTGAAGAGAAAAGATATCCTAACTTGAAAATAATTAATAAGTTTGTAGCCTTAATGACCGCCTCCTTGGTACAGTGGTTGACGCGTGAGCGTAGAACCGAGGTGTCCTGGGTTCGATTCCCGGTGGAGACGAAGAAAAATGTCTCGGTCTGGCAGGACACAGAAGGCTGATCACCTACTTGTCCCCAAAGAAAATCGATCAGTGAAACAGATGTAGGTATGCATAATGCATCTGCCCCACTAGGGGAGACGGGACTTCACACTTTTTTATTAACCCCTATTTAACATTACCCACCCAGACTATAATGAATAAATCGCGTTTAAAATCCGTAAAAATTAAATTACAAAATCAAACGAGAAAATATATAAAATCTTACCTGAGAACATAATTAACAGAAACAATACAGTGTGGTCGAGAAGACCTGGAGTTATGTACGATAGTAGCATAGCTCTGCATCCAAACCCAGCCTCCAGATTTCGTGAGGAACCGGTAGTACCGGGAGGTCACTTGGCCTTTTGTTAACACTGTTAGGGAAAAGAAGATATTTTTTTAGGATTTATCACTGTTTTGGAAGAAGAGTATTTAAATCTTATTTTGGGAAAAGAAGGAAAATTGTGGCCAGAATAAATATTTAACCTATTTTATCCCCATAAGCAGGTAGGAGTCAAAATTCTTTTATCGGATGCTTACGTCACAGTGGCTATCTCTTGATCGGTTAACAAGTTTGGGCTGTATAGATCAGTCAGTCAGTTGTTCTCGTGATCGAATTTTTTTCTATTCTTTATAAATTTAAATTTATATTTTAAGGGTATTTATTAAAACTTACATGTACAATGCGAATATCTCATATGCAGGACATCGGTGCCGTGTATGTAGTGATATAACGTCTTCTCTATCAGATCCTGTGGTTCATAACCCGTTAGTGACGCTACTCTGTAAGAAATAAAACATAAAATTGAAAAAAGCGTAAGCCAAGCACATATTGTGTAAGTAACAAGTGAAACTACTTTAGTAAGATTCAATGATACTCCATGACGTGACGGTATTGCCATGATGTTGAAATTTTACTCTCAACGCGCCTAAAGAAGTTTCACTTCAAAAATAAAAAACACGGTTAATATTCATAATAATAAGATAAACTCATGAAATTATTGTATTGTCACCGGTCCTTGTAAAGTGTACAAAGTTTGAATTAAATCTGTCCGTTTAAAGTGAGTCAAAATCGAGTTTAAGGGAGTCGGTTACATACAAACATACAGGTGAAGCTAATACGTGTTTAAAAAGACAATATCCACAGGATTTTTTTGAGTTTTTAATTTTGAAATATTAAAACTAACACTGTCTTACCACAAAAAAACTTTAGACAGGGTTTAACTTTAAACGCGGGTTCTCTTTAATCTGGTTTTGTCGTATTTCACATAGACAACTATTAAAGTGACAGATCCCTGGTTTAAAGTTAGACTGTGTTTAAATTGTTTTGTGGTAAGACCTTTAATGCTCATAAAAAGTGCAACTGTCATTTTTATTGCATATTTGTTGTAAAAAAAGCAAACACCATACTTTTTTTCACCCTCTCCAATATCTATGAAGCGAAAAAATAATTTGCCAAGCGTCAGATTACACCCTTCAAAAAATCTGTTGACACAAAAACCTATCACTTCCGCCAATTAAGCGTAGAGGGCGCTCGACTTCCGCTTTTTGAATCGCGTTCGATTTTTAAATGGGGGTTCTATTGTTCTAAATTTAAACATATTGTTTATGAAAGCTTGTAGTTAATTTTTAAAGGAAGCTGATATGTTATAGCTTAAGTGGTTGTTGAAGGGTTAAGCAACGGAGAGCGGGGTTTGTTTTTGGATGGGTAAGAACTTAATGGTGATTATGGAGGGAAAATAAAGTATCTACTTAATTGCCTTTTTTTAATGTAAAATTATCTCATATTTTCTCGTAAAACAATTGGGAAATATTAAGAAGTTTGAAACTGTGCGTCTGAAGATCTGCCTGAAGGACTTATAGCCACTTTTTTAAAAAGATACATCTTTTTCTTTTTATGTAAAAAGTCGGCTTTATATTATTATACATAGTAAAAAAAGAAGTACTTAGTAGGTTTTTACTCTTTCTACCTGACATAGGAATTTTGAATTTTATCAAAAATTTCTTTTCTACCAAAAAATTAACCTACAAAGACCTTATTTTTCTAAAGTTAACTAGTCACAAATAATATATAAAATGTAGTAATGTAGAGATCGATTCTGCAAACTTGAAGGCGTAGCAATTATGCCGGCAGTTGACGCCTAGTGGAGTGGTTGGTGAACAAAAAGGTGTGGAGTCGCACGTGTTTATTAATTTATTTTATAAATTAAGAAGTGTATTGTTAAATGCTAAATTATTTTTGTTCAAGGGTTTTCTGATATTTTAATCTGGTGCTATGCAAATGTGAATTTTAAAAAGTAACATTTTTTCAAATTTTAAATCATTGTAACAAATTAGAAATTATATGCAATACAATAGTTATATCTGCATTACAAAAAGATTTGTATTTCATAAAAACTGCAACGCTAACAATAAGGTCGATAGAAAATTTAGACCAATCTGTGTTCTTAGTTATTTTTTGCAAATTCGTGATATTTCATGATATTCGTGATATTTCATGATATTATTATTATATCATATACTTCATAGTTCGTTGTTAATAATTATTCCACAAACACTCACAACAAATAATAAATGAAAAGAAATGTTTTCAGTTATAAAATTATTATTTTATTACAATAAAAACAAAACGTCTCCACACATTTCACAATGCTGACGTCGCGGAAGCAATCTGCGTCTAAACCACTTTGGCACGTACCAAGCTTGTTTAGTTAAAATGTATTTTATTTTACTGTAATAAGATCGAGTTTTAATTGAAACAATTTTTGTCATTTGATATATTATTTTCAAATAATTGCTTAGTAATTTTTATATCATTTGAGGATTTGATCTTTTTCTGGAAAAATGAGATTCGCTTATTTTTTTGTGTTTTCGTAACATTTGTATGTAATGGACTTCTTTAGACTCGATTTTGAATTTTTGACCCACTTTAAACGGTTATATTTATTTAATTCAAAGTTCAAACGTTGAGTTTATGCGTTTTTAGGGTTCCGTATCCTAAGGGTAAAACGAGACCCAATTACTAAGCCTCTGCTGTCTGTCTCCAAGCTGTATCTCAACCGTGATAGCTAGAAAACTGACATTTTCACAAATGATGTATTTCCGTTGCCGCTATAACGAAAAAAATATTAAGGGTACTAAAAATTAAAAAAAAATATTAAGGGTACTAAAAATTAAAAAAAATATTAAGGGTACTAAAAATTAAAAAAAATATTAAGTGTACGTCCCCATAGTACGGAATTCGTGCGCGAGTCTAACACGCACTTGGCCGGTTTTTTAGTTTTCTTTTTACAATATTTATTACTAGCGGTCCGCCCCGGCTTCGCCCGTGGTACATATTTCGCAATAAAAGGTAGCCTATGTTCTTTCTCAGGGTCTAAAGATTGTCTGTGACAAATTTAATCAAAATCGGTCCAGTAGTTTATGCGTGAAAACCATACATACATACATAATTACAAACTTTTCCTCTTTATTAATATTAGTATAGACTAGCTGTGCCGCGCGGTTTCACCCACGTGACTCCGCTCCTGTTGTTAGCGTGATGATAATATATAGCCTATAGCCTTCCTCGAATGGGCTATCTAGCACCGAAAGAATTTTTCAGTAGTTCCCGAGATTAGCGTGTTCAAACAAACAAACTCTTCAGCTTTATAATATGTATTAGTATAGATAATATCACTAGGTCAATGTATCTAGGTACATATTTGAAATTTTGCTGATGCGAGATAAAATCGAAGTATAGAGTTACAACCATCTGGCGCTCAGGTGCAATGTTTTGGTATTGGATAACTATTTTATTCTTACTTCTTAGTACTCGAATATTTTTGTTTCTATGGTATGGATAGATTACTATTTTTAGACTAGGTTAAAGATCGACATAATATCTATACTTCACTATCACTACATAGTATAAAACAAAGTCGCTTTCTCTGTCCATATGTCCCTTTGTATGCTTAAATCTTTAAAACTAGGTAACGGATTTTTATGCGGTTTTTTTTTAATAGATAGAGTGATTCAAGAGAAAGGGTTCAATGTATAATTTATTGTGGTTTATACTCTAGACAAAGCGGGCAAAGCCGCGGGCGGAAAGCTAGCGCATAATAATTTGTTGAGGGTTATGAAAGAAAAATCTAATTATTTTTAAATTGTAAAAAGTGTTACCGAACTATTTAAAAAATTGTTGCAATATCTTTAACTTATTATGGGTTTAAATTTATCGTCATAGTATCTATTAGTAGGTATATGATTTTAATTAATTTCAACATCTGTAACTAAGTTGATTTTTTCAAAGTAAGTTTATCTAAATTGTTGCTGTGGTTTACCCGTGAATACGTAACAGACAGACAAACATTAATAACATTAAGGGCTGATTTTTCAATCCTTGGTTAAAACTTATTCGCCGAATAATGTATAAAACTACCATTTTAAAAACGTATTCTAATTGACCGTATTTGACAGTTTACGTGACATTTTAATAATATCGTGTAATACTTTATTGGACGGATAAGTTTTAACCAAGCATTGAAAAATCATCCCTTAAAAATATGGATATTATAGGTATTTACCACATAGGTACAACATCCTATCCTAATTCCTATCCTACTAATTATTATAACGGCGAAATTTTGTGGGTATGGATGTATGTGTATGTACCTATATTTGTTACTCTTTCACGCAAATACTACTGAACCGATTATAATGAAATTAAGCACACATATAGAGGGTAACTTGGATTAACACATAGGATAGGTTTTATGCCGGAAATCCCATGGGAACGGGAACTATGCGGGTTTTTCTTTGAAAACGCGGCCAAAGCCGCGGGCGGAAAGCTAGCAATTGTATAAGTGTCGAACAATATTAGCGAGTATTTCTTTTATAAGTGAATATAGGGAACGGCTCGACCGGTTATAGTAATGTTTCAACGAAGCGACGATTGTTCGGCCCGCCGCTGATTGGCGTGAACCAATAAATGTGTGCGCGTTTCCATTTACACACGGCACGGGAATATCGTGACGAGTGAAAAACTTACAGTACAGAGTAAAATAACAAAATTACCTTATGTTTATATCATTTTAAAAGAATCTGGATGAAATTGTGGTAATGTAAAATTTATCTGATTGATGCTTTAATGCAATGTAGTATGCGAGTGAAACCGCAGAATCATGCTTGATTCATACAAACAAACACAACAATATATACACTATATATATCAATATATAACAATATATACTCATAGAATACAGCATGGAGATGTTTTATTTTGGAAGAAAGTAGAATTTTATTGGATACTAGCTGCACTCCGCGGTTTCACCCGCGTTGCTCCGCTCCTGTTGGTCTTAACGTGAAGATATTATATAGCCTATAGCCTTCCTCGATAAATGGGCTATCTAACACCGAATTTTTCAAATCGGACTAGTAGTTTCTGAGTTAAGCCCGTTCAAACAAACTCTTCAACTTTATAATATTAGTATAGATAGTATACGTTTAAAATAATACTAAGTAGTAGGTAATAATAACTCGGGCAACTAGATGAACTAGATTTAAAACAGTATTTTAAACTACTACACATAAAGAAAGTTGTGACTGACACTAATTGTAACACAAGATCATCTGAACGCATTTAATTATTTCTGGTTTTTTCACTGGGATTAGGGTAAGGGAACGTACCCATACTACGTAACCCGTTGAGGGGGGGGGAGGGGGGTGTTTAAAATACTACGATCAGTCACGAGAGGAAGGGGGGTGACAGATCCTTGTTAAGTAGTCGATTTCGCCAATTATAGAAATTTCGGACTATAGTCGAATATGGCGCGCAATTTTGCGTGCTACTAAAACTCGCAGCTAGTGGCGCTGACGTATTACTATAAGCATGAAGGTTCTTAGGCTTCTTAGGCAGTCTTATGTGATAGACGGTGTGTTAATAAACACAAATTTGACTCAAATTATTTTCGTTGCATATACTACGAGTGGTTACCGAGGGGAGGGAGGGTTCGAAAATCTTAAAAATAGCTCACGTAGTATGGGTACGTTCCCTAATGACTGATAAAGTTTTCATAAACAAAAACAACTCCTATCCGTCGCGAACATATAGTATCACATATACTTAGTTTGTTGAAACGACAATATCCTCTGTTATCTGAAAATAACTTAGCTTGGAGCTTTACACATAACTTGCCACAACAACCCACGAGTTTATCGTGTTACCATGGAAACAGTCCGCGATAGTATTGTTGGCTGTATGTTGGCTGTATGCTTCTCGGAATGCAATAAACATCCAATGTCAAATGGCTGAGCTTGAATTATTTGCGATTTATTGTTAGGGCTTTAGTAAGTGATATGTATTTTCCTATTTGACGTGAAAAAGCAGTAGGTGCTATATATACCTAAGTAAAACCAAACCGCAACGAATTTGTATAGGTATATATGTAGTTGAAATTGGCTGTCCCGGCAAAAAAAATAACGTATGTAGGTAGTACTAATATATTGTTAGGATGGATGTATGAATACCACTGAACGGATTTTGACTTGGAAAGGCGTAGCTTATGTAGCAGAAAAACACAAGTATAGATATCCTTAAAGTACGTGAGGTTCGTATATTCGTATGTATAAAATTTTGTAGACATAGATTATGGTCTTAATAAGCACACAGGGAATATTAAGCATTTTAAGGGAATATTAATATGTAATCAATTAATGGTGAATATTATTTGGTGATTACTGGCCAATGCTACCAGCCCGTGCTGTATGCAGAGTGTTGTATGCAGAGTGTTGTGTGCAGTGTGTTGTGAGCATTTTGTTGTGAGCAATGCGTTGTATGCAGTGTGTTGTGTGTAGTGTGTTATGTGTTGTGTGCAGCGTGTTGTGTTGTATGCAGTGTCTTGTGTTGTGAGCGGTGTGTTGTGTGCAGTGCAGGTGTAAATGTATGCCATGTGCTGTTCACTTTGTGATGTGTTATGTGCAGTGTGTTGTTAGCTTGAGCTGTGTGTGTGCAGTGCTGTACTGCTGTTTGTTGTGTGCAGTGTATGTTGTTTGCTATGTGCTGTTCACTGTGTGTGTATGCTCACCTGGCGTCCAAGAAGATGAGTCGCATGTCAAGGCTAGCCATGAACATGAACATGTTGGAGTGCAGCTTCAGTTCGGTAACTGCGGAGGGCGGGAGTGAGTGTCCGTGTGTGTGCTGTGTGTTTATGTTGCGTGCAGTGTGTTGTGTGCAGTGTTGTATGTAGTGTGTTGTATTATGTGCTGTGTGCAGTGTTGTATGTAGTGTGTTGTGTGCTGTTTGCTGTGTGTTATGTGCAGTGTTGTATATGTATTCTGTGTGCTGTTCAGTATGTGTTGTGTGTATGTCTCACCTGGCGTCCAAGAAGATGAGTCGCATGTCTAGACTCGCGCGGAACATGAACATATTGGAGTGCAGCTTCAGTTCGGTGACTGCGGAGGGCGGGAGTGAGTGTCCGACGGCGACTAGACCGAGTGGGGCAGAGCCTTCGCCGAAACGACGGGCTCGTAAATACCCGGAACAGTGGATCACCTGAGGTGGAGTTAGTCAGTGAGTCTTCGACACTGTTTAAACAGATATTGCAAAAATTCATGACGGTATCAGCCAGTTGGTACTTGGATGATACTGCCCTTCATAGTAATCAGTTCTTTTTATACAGAATATAACGGCATTATTATCCAGTTGATAGCCCTGTATCTTATGTAGATATCTGTCGCAGGCAAATTGTATAATCTCGCCGTTTACAAAAGCTCGGCATTTTGTAATATGTCGAGAATTCGTAATCAGAAATTTTTCGTTTGGATAAGGGGGTGGGTTAAGTTAGGTTCGTGTTTTTAAAACTACACAGAAATAGGAGCCCCGCGAAATGGGGCTCCGTGATCCGTCGCGCGTCGGCTCGCGACCGTCTTTTTTGTAGAATTTTGGAAAAAGTAAATCCTCAGCATTTTACAAAATGCCGAGCATTTGTAAGCGGCGAAATAATACAATTTACCTGCGACATAATTGCGTTAATTGAGTTAATATTATTGAGTTGTTATAAATTTTTAGACATTATCATAATACATATTATTATATGACGTCGTTGCATATTATACTTGTAATAACACAACACTTGTATTCTTATAAGTGTAGGTTACATTTTAAAATATATGTATGCTCTATTTGATAGATTAAGAATTTAAGACAGTGTCGTGTGTGTTATGATTATTAATATATACATATGGAGATGTTCCGAATAAAATACACTTGCTTATAGCTCTTTTTAACAAATACAACCTTATCAGAATAAATAATCTGGTTCCATAAGTAAAATAATTGCAAATCTCATTAGAATAACTAAAACCACCCCTAATGTACAATTATAATACTCTCTCATCACCCTGTACAGTTGTACACTAATTATCACACGCAAAGTGCAATATGCCTCGCTACAGGGTGTTCACATTAGGGTGCGGTCACATTGAAAATATTAATATATTTATTTTAAATTTAAATCCAAGCATGTTTTTAATGATATCCAAATTAATTTATCAAAAGGAATCTTTATTGATAGTAAATTTAAAATTATGACTGTACTTGACTGTGTTAAAAAATTAAGTCCATGTTGTTAAATGCTCATATCTCAAACTTAATTGATATATCAGAAGGTGCTTGAAAAAATTCGATGTAAACATTGTTTTACGTTAAAGCTGTATTTTTTTTATTATAAATTTAAACAATATGTTCTTTTACTTCAAATCCCAGATCCCCTTCAGAATGTTAAACTGCAGACGTAAATAAAGATAAAATATTCAATGTTTTATTTAAATATGATACAATTGTGAAATTGTGCTCATTTTAAATAATTTTCTAGTGTAAGTTGCAAAGCCGTGTAAAATGTGGCGCACGTTGATTGCTTCTGTTTACCGATGATTCCTGTTTGGTTTTCCTCTGTGTAGTGTATCTATGAAATAGATATATACATTGTCTCACGTACACCAGTGGTGGGGATAGCTCATAAGTCATAGCTGTCATTTGTCAGTCGACGGCCGATGCCGGACTGGAATGGACGTGTTCCCGCACTATTGAGTGTAGTGGTGAGCCAAGTGCAATTCTACATCTATACGCACTGTAAGTACAGTACACTCTGGATTCACAAAGAACACGAGACTGAAGAACGTTAGGGAATGAAACTTAATTTATCTTTCTCTTATTAAAAATACCATTTAAAATTAAAAAATCAACGAACCTTGTACCCCGAGGTGGTGAGACCGGCGTTCCGTTTTGCCAACACACACTTCATACGAATGAAGAAGGCTCTTTCACATTCTATGTCTACACTAGCACTCCATGTACCGCCTACTGGGTATCTATGAAACAAATAGGATAAATATTTCAATTAAGAAAAAAATATTTAATAAGTCAAATTGGTCAAATATTTCAAATAGGTAAGTCAAATTGGTCAAATACGTAAAATATGACAAGTTAAATATACAAAAATGAGAAATAATTTAATGCTCTTATACATTCTATGTCCACACTAGCACTTCATGTGCCGCCTACTGGATATCTATGAGACAAATAGGATAAATAAGAAAAATGAGACAAATTTGTCAAATAAGTCAAGTATGTCAGATATATCATATAAGTCAAATAGTAGAAGAAATAATAGGAGATACAATTTAAATGCATCAAATGTTCCAAATGCGTCAAATGTTCAAAATATGATAAATAATTCAAATAGGTCAAATAAGACCAGTCAAATACATATACTAAAATCTGAAATTATTGAACGCTCTTTCGTGTTGCTGGGGTATCTACATATGAGACAAATATGATAAAAATATCGAATGATTTAAATACAGAAATACCAATTAGACAAATAGTTAAAAAAATAGAATACTGGCATGAAGTAAAGAAAAATCCAATAACTTATATGCTATTATTTGTCAAGCCAAATTTTTTGAAATATATCAAATCAACGACTATCAAATAGATAATATAGTTTTGACTCTACTTCTATTTTCAATCGTGATAAAGTTAAATAAATGTGTCGAAATAGGAACATTAATTCAAATATATCAAAAAGTGTGTCAAAATAAGAATATTACGTCAAGTCAAACGTGTCGAAAATCGAAATAGGAACAAATACATCAAATAACATTAAGTCTGTCAAAACAAGTCAAATAAGTATAACTTACCCAATGGTAGGACATTGATGTCCTAAATAAGAGTGTGGATGCTGTAAGCTGAGGACTGCGTTCATCTCTTCATGGTCTGCTTGGTGAATGTACTCGTATATGGAGTTGCCTGTTAACTCCACCTGTTGGGGAAATTTGATTTGGAAATAGTTGGTTGGTTATGAAATAGATAATATAGTATTATAGTAGTAACTATCTGTGCTCCGCGGATTCACCCGCATTGCTCCGCTCCTGTTGGTCTTATCGTGATGATATATAGCCTATAGCCTTCCTCGATAAATGGGCTATCTAACACTGAAAGAATTTTTCACATTGGACCAGAAGTTACTGAGATTAGCGCGTTCAAACAAACAAACTCTTCAGCTATGTGAAATGTTGGAAATTCAATAATTCGGTCAATAGTTGACAATGCCGTTTTCAAATAGTTCATTTGTTAAGTATAGATAACTTTGCTATTGACTATTTAGGTAATAAAAATGGCATTGAAATTTAAATTTTTCATTATTTTCAAGATAATAATCATTATTTAGACAAAAACACTGACTAATTCTGATATCTCGAACGGCAACAACGAAAATCAAAAAGATTTCTAATTTCTACAAGAAACTACATTTTCTTTCCTTGCAAACAACTAAAAATTGTTTTTAGTAACAAAACATACAAGTAAAAAAACATGTTGATATAGTACAAACTGTTCTTATTACTGTAATAAAAATTCTTAAAACTTGACGTTTAAAAATTATCTGAAATTCACTTACCTGACTCAAACCCAAATGAACAGACGCTGTTTCACTAATATACATGATCTTGCCATCTGGTGCGACTACGAAGATGAACCCATCAAGGGTCTGCAAGAGGTGGGATCCAAGTTCTCGTATGGACAGTTCCCTGGGCTGTGGGGGTGGCGGTGCTGCTCCCCACGCGTCTCCTAGACCTGGTGAATAATTTATACTTTGTATTGTTATTTCTTGATGGACTGCATTTTATAGTTCAACCTATACCTGATGATGATGTATCGAAACCGGTTGTAGCTTTTATAATAAAACTCGACGCAAAAGTAAATAAAAAGTGAATTGTGTGTTTCTTTTAAAATCTCAACTATGAGAAATGGAATGTTTATCTGGAATGTTTAAGACGTGAACAAGAAATCAAGTCGAAACTCATTAAGAATTTGAAACGACAAAAATATGCGTTTAAATATATTTTACGATAATATTGATAGTATGGTTGGAACTTTCATAATTGATATTTCTTTACTCGTAGGTAGCTCAAGAATCGCCATCAGAATTGTTATCATCATTACATTACCACGCATCTTGCCTCCTTCCTCGATTATTACCTTAATATTGTAAGGCCATGGCATTGATGTGACCTTTACTATCGCTTCTGCTTAATCATGTCGCCTATTGTAGGTGTCCCTTCCCATGGCGTTTTTATATCACCACCTAGTTCATAAGCTACATTCCCAGCTCTATTAACAGTTTTGTCACTAGCTACGCAATCAGCTTTACCACTTTCATCATCATTATCGTGACCTTTTAAAGATCTACGACTTTAACCTGTATCATAAATACTTACCATCAGGGAAGACCTGTCGCATCTTCAGATATCTAGTGGTGAGTCGTATAACAGACGCTTTGTCAAGTTGCGAAGTGATTGCTTAGGGTAGAGGGAGAAGCTTCGCCAGCTCGAGGAACTCTGCGTTCTTTTTCTCTTTCCACGATCTTAGTGCATTGTTCATGGCGTCGCTATATTACCAGCTTTATCGAGCATTTTGCCTTCTTCTTAAACATTGTAGGTGGCCTACCACGATATTGATGTTTCTACCTTTACCATGGCTTCTGCTTAACCATACTACCTGTCCATGTACAGCAGCTTCATCACCAGATTTATCACAAGCTTCATTACCACCTCTATTACTATAAATACTTACCGTCTGGGAAAACCTGTCGCATCTTCAGGTAGCTAGTGGTGAGTCGTATCACGGATGCCTTGTCCAGTTGAGAAGTGATCGCTGACGGTAGAGGGAGAAGCTTCGCCAGTTCCAGGAACTCGGCGTTCTCTTTCTCCCGACGAGATCGGGCCGCGTTCTTGCTTTTCTCTTTCATGATGGCGGCGTTGATGGAGTGCGGCCGCGCTTCTTTGCGGCAGGCTGAAGGATATTATGATTATTTTGAATTATACATTTTAGAAACTTTGCAATAACTTTAACAATGTACAGACTTATTTTGCAAAGCTTGTTTTTATAAATTCATGACATTTAAATCAGCCTATAAAAAACTGTTTCGTCTAATTAACACATGGGGGTATATTTTTCCTATCCCGGATCTTAGACCATATATTGTTATAGCCTGAATGAATGAAAATATATGAAACTTGTACCTAAAGCTTACAAAATAATTTTCGCAGCATGTAGACTACTTTTTATTAGGTTACAAAGTGAGAGAACCCAATACGTAAACACTAAACATAGTACCTACCGCATAGTACAATTTCGCATAAAAAATGTACATGTTCACAATTTTCCAGCATATTTCATTTTTCAAACGCGAATATATGAATAAAAAATTATGCATGCGAAAAATTTACATCACCTAACGATACATACATATTTATAATCTGTGAAGAAAAAAAAACATAGACAAAATGGCGGGAAAACAACAACGGTGATGAATAATTCAAATCAACGGTAATTCTTACAAATGACGTTACCGGCTTAACGTATACGAATTGGCTTTATTGTGGGTAGGGAGATTTTCCCCGATTTTGGGGAAATTTTGCCATTCTATATGTTTCAAAATCTAGCAGAAACGAAAATAAATCCTTATTTATACACATTAAAAATATGCAACAAATGAACATTTACTTGAAGTTAATTAATATTTTGGTAAAAATATTTATATAAGGATAAAACGATCTCTTACAAATTTATTTACCAGTAGGTAGTACTACAGGTATACTAATTAGTAATTAATAACGTAATACTTATTCATTTGAGAACTTTAAAACACGATTTACCACTTTAGTTTTTGGAGACCTTCAACCATTCTGATTGAAAACATACTCCCACTCGTATCACTAAAACGCTCTCCAAATACACAAACTAATAGTAAAAAATGAGAGTGTGGGCCGAGCACCAAAATCGTCGTCTTACTCCATGACGTGACGGTATTGCCATGACGCGACCTTGAAATTTTACTTTCAACGCACCTAAAGTAGTTTCACTTCAAAAAATTTGTTCGTTGAAGTACTTATTTGGACATAATATAAAATGTAAAAACATAAAATCTATTTTTTAAATTAAACATTGCATAGGTATATTGTAAATCTTAAAAACTATTTTTGAAATTAAAATTGCATACCTACAATAGGTAGGTATAACCTTAAGTGTAGAATTTTTCAACTAATTTTATCAAAAAATATTTTTAGGGTAATTTTGCATCCACACTAGAAACCCCATAAATTGGCTAATAGCGCTAAAACCGCGCGACAATAAATAGAACATATGGCCGACATTTATATCGGAATTGCCATAAACTATTGTAAGCTCAATGGTATTTGTTCTATTTTCAAAATTGCAACGTAGGTATAATATTCGATTTTTATTTTTTAGGAATAGTAACCTTTTTCGTAACATTTGATTTCAGAGAGAAAGATTTTTTTGCGCGTCAAGCGCTTTTTAGTAGAGGAAAATCTTATGAGTTCGCGAGGATATTCTTAATTTGTGAAATTACAAAGAATAAGCAAACTACGCAATAGTTTTCACTTGCAATTATTTTATTTTTTTATTCGTGTGATCTATAGCTACATAATATTTTGTGATGGTATTTATTTTAAACTCGATCGCAAACATAATTTACCTACGCTAGATAGTAAATAGTCAATGCCTAGGAACAGTTAATATTAAAAGAAATGAAATTTAGAAATTAATGACATTTTATTTTAATTGATTATAAGCGAAATATTAATAAGATAAATTCATATTATTATTACGAACACGGACACTGCAGTGAGCGTGGTCACAATAAGACAAGAGCAATATTTATAGAGGTCGCAATTTGCATTTTTAAATGCGACATAATATTATTAAAATGTATGTAAAAAATTAATTTTCTTTTTAATTAAAAAATAAAAAAAAACTTACAAAAATCCATGTGTAATTCTTTCGAATGCTTAATATGGTCTCTTCTACACGGAAATTTCATTATAACAACTGGCAATCACTCCAATAAAAAAACTTAAAAGCGCGGGAAACTCATTCGCAATTCAAACAATTAAAAAGTTACACCTTACTCGTACAGGTTCAAAATCGTACTGGCTGTTTGCACCTTCCCAATATTTTGTTTTATCTGTGCATCTTCCTATGTCCGTTTCCGAAAAAAAAATAAAAGGCACAGGTACAATGATTGCAAAGAGCCCGTATTTTGTTTGACAGCTTTGACAGTCCATTGTATTGGTGTTGATAATCGCGTTACATAACTGTGATTGTATTTGAGAATAATTGAGAAGTAGGGGTCGGTTGGGAGCTAGGTGTAGAGTTCAAAATGTAATATAGTAATGGCGAAATCTTGATATTAATTTAAGAGATTACTAATTGCACTATTCTGACAATATAGGTACCTACCTAATCCTACCTATAAAATAAATTTCCCCGTCTCGGCTTGAAGCCTTGAACGGAAATAAAAGAAATTACGAATGGGCAAATTATCTTCTATATATAATTAAACCGGTCGAGCCGTTTTTAAATTGAATCGCCAAAAAAAATTCAATATTTTCGTGATGATAATGAGCCTCGATAGTCTCGATTCTTCCAGTGTTATTTTTCAAAACAGACCCGCGTAAGATTAGCACGTTCAAACATACAACCATCCATTAAGGGTACTTTTCCACCAAAGATATGCTGGATGCGCGGCTAGGGATGTGTCAAGCTTGCCTCGCTCAGCACAGCTCTGGTGGAAACGGCTCTGCAGTGCTAGGTTTTCGAGCATACAAAACTAAAGAAAAAGATATGTGCGAGGAATGTGTGCGAGGAAATGCTCGCGAGGTATGTTTATTAGTTCTATAATTTTGAGCACTAAAAGACATTGCATAGCTTCGCAACGCATCCTCGAACGACACATTTTGCTCGCACAGCTTTGGTGGAAATCTCCACATATTTTCACAGCACAGCTAGACATCCCCGCACAGCTTTTGTGGAGAAGCACCCTAAACTTTGTATTATTACAAAGTACCTATAGTTTTAGATCAAAATGTGCCCTTACGATCAACAACTCGACACAACTATTACTTCATAAAGGAAGTACTTATCTACAATAACATGCATGTTACAAACATTATTTAGCCATAACCAAATGAGGCATAATTATGCGTGGTCACAGATAATTCGCGGACAAAGGGCGCAAATCAATAAACATTTGCATATCAACCATCTTGGATATTGGAGACGTTGGATCTTTGAAAGAGATTTAGTATGAGATATATTATACTTGTTTTGTGTTAAATGCGTTGGTTTGGTCCTATGGACGAAGTATTAACAAATATTTAAAAGTAGATTTCCGCCCGCGGCTTCGCTCGCGTTTTCTAAGAAAAACCCGCATAGTTCCCGTTCCTGTGGGATTTCCGGGATAAAAAGTAGCCCATGTCTTACTCTGGGTCTTCAGCTACTTACCAAATTTGTTTGTAATCGGTTCATTAATATTTGAGTGAAAGAGTAACAAAAATACATCCATCCATCCATATTCCATACATCCTCACAAACTTTCGCATTTATAATATTAGTATAGGACTAGATGTGCCTCGTGGTACATGGCAACGATACTGTTTATGTGTTATACTAGTTTTAGGTATTTTTACTTTCAGTATTTTTAAGTGGTATTACCCCATACCCCTTGAAACATAAATTTTACTATGCAATATCAAGATTTATTTAGGTAGGTATACCTATTGTATTTATATTATTAGCAAGTTTGCTAGTTTCCGACCTCTAAGGTTTTACTGTTGAATTTTCTGAGCCACTTTTTACAAGAAGCTTTTTATTAAATATTGTGTGCGTCTTGATCTTATAAAAATAAGTAAATATAATCGATAAATACAATTAAAATCGAAAACGGAGTACGGAGTACTTTGTACGTAACGGCCGTAGCTTCGGTTTTACTAACGGCTCGTTCCTTAAAAATCTTTTATTACCATAAATAAATAAAAAAATTATCACTACCCCACTATTCCTTGAAAATCACGCAAATCCTGCTTGCATTTGTGCCCCTATAAAACAATATATCTCAAGGACCACCATGCGGCCCAGATCCGTACCACGTGTGCGTGTTTTTGTTGCTGGCAACATAATCCCACTGTTTAGTCTGCTGTCTATGCGCGATTTATGAAATTGTTCATGGTGAGATTTAAATTTCGAATTGAGAGTATAGATGTGATCAGTGTAGGAGGGAATTGTTTATGGTTGGATTTAAATTTAATTGAGTGTAGATAAATATGGGGAAATTGGAATGTGGAATTTGAAAACTGATGAATGACTGAAACTGTCGAAGTGCATAGGTATAGATAAGAGCATAGACCTAGATGTCGAATATTTATATCAAGATACTAGATATTAGATATTATTTTATGTTGGTAATTTATTATTTTATGTTCCAACTTCGTAATAATATGCCTAGATCTTTGATTAATATAATCAAAGGCCTAGATTAGACAAGCTTTTGCGATTGAATTGTAAATGTAAATAATTCTCAAATCCACCTCAAGACATAAAAAACACACATATAGAAAAAAAATATGCCAAATAATCATAATAATATGCAATTGTATACCTAACATTATTTTCTTTGATTAAATCGTGTCATCAAATAAGCCACGCTGTAAAAAACACATAAAAACTCGTAGGTATGCAATATGTATTTAAAAATATTGTTATTTTCTGAACAAACCTATTAACTTATAATCTTTACAAGGATAATCCGTTTCAGATGTTTACCTCAGCCGTTACACAATGCTTGTAAATCTTTCGTAAATGTATAATCGAATCATGGATTACATTTTGTCGTTAGAAGTGAAAGGATTTAGTTTTAAACCAATGTTGGGACTATGTACGGAGGTTCTATTGAAGAATAATAAATTGGGAATAATTTGTTTGTTTCGTATTTTTTTATGTCTGTAGTTTACAATTTTAATTGAAAGGATGAAGAGCATCTAGAGATGAAGAGGAAGTAATCGAAAAAAATTAAATTAATAGGACACTTTTTTGGATGAGTTTATGAGATAGAAACACCCTTTGAAATTTTAAATTAAAGCAGAAATATAATTACGTCTATTAAATTTTTAAATTAATTGAATCTATAGCTGTACCTACTTATTAAATAGGTGTGGGTTATAAATGTTATATGATCGCGAAGCTTTAACAAAAATATCAATCAACAATAAAATATGACAAATTCGAAACACAAAAACTACGTGTGAACGAGTAACGAGTCAATGAAAACAAAAAAAAATTGTCTATGGTCTTTACTTTTTTTTTCGTAGGCGGGGGTGTCACCGGCCATTGTCTTTGGCCGCAAGGCGGACGCACGTGTCTACAACAGGTTTTACTGTGTTTTGTTTTTTTTTCGCGTAGTAGACACCTGTAGAGTCATTCATGATGCGTAATCATTCAGCAATTTGCGTGTTTGTGGGAACCAAGGTGGGAACTTTCGGCCATTTTGAGTTGTGGGATTGTGAATGACGTAGGTATGCAGATGAGGTGTGAGTTTTGGCGCTTTATTGGCACTGATTTTTATGTTCTTGCGAATATGTATCGGATGTGTGACACATCTACATATTTTAATTATAACAACTTTAGGCGTAGAGATTATTGATGAAAAAGAAAATGTTCTATCTTGTGTTTAAATTAATAACATTAGGTAACTTTTTTTTCACTCACTTTGAAAGTTAGACCGAAAATCTTATCTAATTTACAGGAAAAGGTAAAGTGGTATAACTAGTTACTTTATAATCAAGCATATGATAATATACATTATTCATAAATAATTATAATATAAGAACAAGTGTTTATTGTCAAGCACAATAGTTTTAATTTTTAGTGAATATCACAATATTTTAAAATCTGTTCCCACGCACCTCAAAGTAAACTAAACAATACATATCGCGCTATAGTGCTAAAATAATACTTTCTCATTTAAAATTAACATAAATTCATTCAAAAATAAAACTTAAAATCGTATACTTAAAGTCCATTATCAAATAGCAATCTTTAGGGCTGCATTCAGTTGTCTTCTTTTTTTTTCAGTTGACAGATCAAAATTGGCGGGAAGAATGACAGAGCATTGTTTAGCGCGGGAACGGAGCATAGACAATAGGTTTTTTTTTAATAATTTGCATAATAAATCATGCAAGGGTACATAATGTTAATTGCTTTATTACTATATTGGTTTTAAATATTCGTGGTACAGTTTTACGGGATGACAGGTTGTTTATAATTATTGTAATTGAGGTTGTTTTTGTTACGATTTTTTTTCAGATTTAATAGACCTGTTGACCGCCTCCTTGGTACAGTGGTTGACGCGTGAGCGTAGCACCAAGGGGTTCTAGGTTCGATTCCCGGTGGAGACGAAGAAAAAAAAATGTCTCGGTCTGGTAGGACACAGAAGGCTGATCACCTACTTGTCCCTAAAGAAAATCGATCAGTGAAACAGATGTATAATGCATCTGCCCCACTTTGGGAACATAGGACTTCACAATAAACCTGTTAAGGGAATCAATGTAGTATGAAATAGTTTT
The DNA here is from genome assembly GCA_907164665.1 of Colias nastes. Taxonomy (NCBI): domain Eukaryota; kingdom Metazoa; phylum Arthropoda; class Insecta; order Lepidoptera; family Pieridae; genus Colias; species Colias nastes. Next base: position 35,901 of record CAJQZM010041101.1, on the reverse strand, counting down.
AAATTGAGTAATCCTCATAGAAATTACAAGACATCACTGACTTTAGAACTGGATTTTTAATTCTAAATAGGTAACAGCGGATGTAGGTACCTACATATGTCGCATTTTACTGATTCTTGTTATAAGTTTTACTAGCGTCACAGAATAATATCTAGTAGCTTGCTAGTGTTATTCAGTATTCTGCGGTTTATTTTATGTTTCTTTTTGTAACGCAATTAAGTATAAAAAAATAGTAAGGCATCAACGCATCGTATCAATTTATTTAGTTTAAAATACTACTTAAATAAATTTAATCGAAAATTTAGCACTCGAGAAACCTAATTTTAATTACCTAATAAAGAAACATTCCGTCATTCCCCATATTAGTCTGTGACACATTGAAAGGTGTAAAAACACAAGTGATTTACAGGAAACATAGATTTATCGCTATCCGCCCCAGTAGTACGGGATTATAAGATTATTGTGCGCAACAAAAATTATATGGGCTCGTAATCTGGTGGGTAAAACATCTGGCAGTTAGGGTTGCTATTAGTCAAATTGATTGTAAGTGTTTGGAATATTTTTATGTATAGTCTTGTAATCTCGTGATCCGGAACCACAGACACAATAGAAAATCTATTGTGTCGTGGACAGTGTTGAGAGTAAATTTTCAAGGTCGCGTCATGGCAATATCGTCACATCATGAGGTGAGGAGACGATTTTAGATTTTTGAATCTTGCCAAAGAAGATTCATTTCTGACAAATGTGCTCGGCACACACGGTCTTTTTTATGTACCTAAAGGTTTGTAATAGCGTGTCATGGCAATGTCGCCGTCATATGGTTAAATCTGCTATTTGACTGACTGACTAGCGCGTTCATTGAATGACGACACAATTTACTTTTTCCAATCGATCACAAGAAGACGAGAAATTTGTTATATTTCTTTCACTGTAATTTTTTTTTTATCTTTATAGGGTTGTGTTAGCGTTTAGCTACTTAATCCATCGTCGGCGAGTGGATGGCGTGAGCTCGTGTGCCAGCTGGCGCCGCCTCGGGGTGGGCAATTTGGTGGAGGGCCTGGAAACAGGCAATTGGCGGAGGGCCTGGAAACGGGCAACTGCTGGACGGGACATGCGGAAGATTGCAATAGTGTTCCCGCATCCCGTCTAAAGCGGCGCGTTGGTACACGGTGGGGTTTTAGTCGGTAGGAATCCGACATAACCCAGGACTCCTTCCCCGGGAGCCGTGGGTATCTTAGGAAAGATTTCTCCACTTGAAAAAAAAAGCGTTTAGCTACTATAACGTATTCTGTGGTAACGCATAAAAAATTTAAATAGTAATAGCGGGAATAAAATACACTCAGAAAAAGCTTTATTCTGGAGCTTGTGGTGCTTTTTAAAAGTTAGTAGACTTTGGCTGACATGAAAATCGTAATTCCTTAAATTAAAAATAAACCATATTTTTAAGAGTATTGTTTCGTGAAAACGTATTTTCCCATTTTATCAAGTCCGTGACAAACTCTAATGACGTCAATTATAATTTAACACAAGTTTAACATCAAAGTACGACCGAAAATGTTGAGTCAAGTCTGACCTGACCATTAGTGACGTCACAGTGAGGGTGCTTCAAACTTCAGTCTAGACTGTGTGTGGCTAGACTATGGTTTGATAAATGGATATGTGTTGTTGTTTATTTATGTGTTGTTAACAGCTGTTGAAAATTTTGTATGTTTAATAAAGCATTCGTGTAGCTATGGGTTTTATAAAACAACTGAAAAAAAATTGGTAAAACAGATTGTAGTAGATTGAGATGTAAAGTAGATTTTTTACGCAAAAACGTTTATTTTTTTATTAAGTCATTTTATACAACACGTTGTGTTTTACCAGTTTTTTTCAGTTGTTTCATTAAACCCATGTTTATACGTGTGTGTCGAGCACACGTGTCAGAAGTTGAACTTCTTTGGCAAGATTCAAGATACCAAAATCCTCGCCTTGAAATTTTTCTCTCAACGCGCCTAAAGAAGTTTCACTTCAAAAAAAATAACAATTATCATGCACCTATTATTACTTCATCTGTAAGGAACATGCTTCATCATCCTATCCTATCCTAATATAATATAAAAAAGACGGGTTGCACTCCGGGAGTGCCGGCAGAAGTGAAAACTTGATTATTAACGTTGAGCATGTTTGATATCCATCCGTCTTACGCTTTTTCGATCAGGTCACGTGTCCTGACGCGAGTATAAGATTTTATACCCAACGCCGCTAAAGAAGTTTTCACTTCAATAAATGTAAAAGTATGTATGTTTGTTACTCTTTCACGCAAATACTACTGAACTGATTATGTAATGAAATTTAGCACACATATAGAGGGTAACTTGGATTAACACATAGGATAGGTTTCTCGGAAATCCCACGAGAACGGGAACTATGGTCTTTTTTAAAACGCAGGCGAAGCCGCGGGCAGAAAGCTAGTTAAATATAATGATTTTCAGTTACAGAAGGTATGTATGTATTTCCGCTGATTGTTATTTCTCATTCACACCAATATTCCGTGTTAACATACAAAATTACCGCAACATTGTTGCATTTGTATTTATGTCGAACTTATAAGTCTAACAATGTGTAACTATACAATACTATTATATTTAACTAACGATAAATTTTAGTTGCCTTTACTTTGTCGCGAAAAGGTGCCTCAATGTTCATGTGTCATTATTATTTACTCTAAATTGTATAGATGTTACCGGCAAAACCCTCATTCAGATTAAGTTCGTTTTGTCTAGGCAAAATTTTTCTTTACTCGTATGTGATAGTATTGACTAGTAGGTATAACCTAATCCAAACTAATTTGTCCAAGGCCGATATGATAAACTAGTTTAGCCCGATAAATAAACCAAGTAAGCCTGGACGAAATTAGTGGATCCTGATTCCTGATATAAGTACGCATACTCTAGGATAAACTAGTAGGGTCTAGTCTTAACATTATTTACCCGCAACTTTTCCCATACCATAGTTATATACTATCCTTTACTAGTACAGATACTAAGACAGTTATAGTAATGTACCACATTTTAAAAATTGTTAACTCCCAACCACGTCCACGCAGCTTAACTCGTAGTAGTTATCACCCACTCTTTTAAACATACTTATTAATTTTTCTCTCCCAATGTACCCACACCTTTACATCACCCTCCAAGTATACACATACCTTTACGCGAATAATCGCAACACTGTACGCTATTTACGACATGTCATCGCGCAACAATGTACTAATACGTGCTCACAACGTAAATACACTGCTGTTGGTGTGTACAAGTCACGTACACTTGCTACCGTTAAAGTATTGTTATACTGTGCCCCTCGACTTCGCCCGTTTAGTCAAAGGAATTTCCAATAGAAATGAGATATTTCAGTTAAAAGCAGGTTGCGACAAAACCACGGGCAAGAGCTTTATGTAGAACGTCAGGCGTAATAACATAATATATGAATGTCATAAGACGAGCTATTAGCCTAATCGTGAAGTTAACTGTTTACAATAATACCTACTATTATTTTTTAATAAACACTAAACCGCTTTAAAATTTCAGAAATTGAGCAAATGTAATGAGACACAACAACTTTCAAATAAAAGAGGATCAACAAAATTGGTTCATCCAGTGGAAAGTTCTGAGGGGAAAAAATAGTCGAATTGAGAACCTTATCCTTACAACATACTTATCATTAGAATAGCTGCTAGCTTAATCGTTAAGTTAACTGTTGCCAAAAGCTGAGCTGTTTCTATTGCGGTCGAGAATTCGGAATCAGAAATGTTCTGTTTGTTTCGCACTTTATAAATTACACGGAAACAGAAGTTTCAAACGAACACCAAACGGCTCAAAAGACTAACAACCTGGCCCTTCTTCTTCTGCAATAGTAAATATAAAATGTTTTTTGGAACAACCAGCCGTTATGTAATACGGCGAATTATACAATCTGACTATAGCATGTACCTGCAGTTAATTAATATTTGAAAAAAAAAAATCTATTTTTTATTGTTTTTATTACTTTACAAAAAAAAAACAAGCATTCACGCCAATTTACAATTTGTATTTGAAGTTTTATAAAAATAACCAAATCCTTCCGAAACTCATTGACTCTTAACTTTTTCAATGTATTTCGAGATTCAACTCAACAAACATTACAATAAAAATATATCAATAGCCAAAAATCCATCCTAATATCCACTTCGTGACTGCACCAATGCATTCCTTGCAATAAACAAATAAAAATAGAAAAAACAGCGGCCATTTTGAATCCGTCATGCGCGCACGCACGTATCCGAAATCCGTATAGATCGTTTTTGTGCGTGACGATCGCTACATTTTTCGGGTGCTTTACGTAAAATGATCTATGATCTATTTATGGATTCAATGTTTGCTTGTTTAAGCGTAAGTATCTGCCAATAGTATGGGACAGGTTTGGTAAATAAATAATATTTTTAGGGCCGATTTTTCAATGCTTGGATAAAACTTATCCGTCCAATAAAGAATAATAAAAAAACACGATAATATTAAAATGTCACTGAAACTGTCAAATACGGGCAATTAGAATACGGTTTTAAAATGGTAGTTTTATACATTATTCGACGAATAAGTTTTATCCAAGGATTGAAAAATCGGCCCTTAGAAGAAAATATTGTATGGTTTTGTTCATAGCTCTCGAAAATTACAAAAAATCATGACAAGAATTTTTTTATTATCGTACTAGCTTTCCGCCCGCGGCTTCGCCCGCTTTGTCTAAAACATAATAAATTATAATATACTAAAACCTTCCTCTTGAATCACTCTATCTATTAAAAAAACCGCATCAAAATCCGTTGCGTAGATTTAAAGATTTAAGCATACATAGGGACATAGGGACAGAGAAAGCGACTTTGTTTTATACTATGTAGTGATGATAGTGAAGTACGTTCGTATATTCTACTGTATTCATGTAGTCATTCATGTGAATTTCTACACTTAAATAAAGTTAAAATTAGGAAGTACAATTAATGTATTTGAAATAATTCAGAAGTCCGTATTCAGGGATCACGTACCAACGGTGAAAGAATTATCGAAATCGGTATTGTAGTTCTTCAGATCAGCGCATTCAAACAAGCAAAATCTCTTCAGCTGCATAATAAGTACCTACAGATATGATCAATGCATGTAATTACAACATTTGAAGACAGACAAATAGGGAATGAAGTACGAAGAACGGCTGTCAGCGATAATGAAATAAGTCACGTACAATCTAAAAAGGTGAATCTACGCCTTCGAAGCTAAAATTCACCAAGTCGTTGACGCTCAGAGCTTTCCATAAGAATAAACTAATTCGATCGCGAATATTTTTATGTTGTTGACGCTCAGAGCTTTCCATAAGAATAAACTAATTCGATCGCGAATATTTTTATGTTTGAATCATCTATACAGGGTGTCCCACTATTGGTATACTAAGCGCGAAGGGACTTGTAGTTTTGCATACACTAATCATGTAAAAAATACTTAAACAACAAAATTACATCAAAAAATTTTTGCTAAATTTTTCCTGAAAATCCATGTTTTCTTCTCTAGCTTCGCGCAGCCGGCATATACCGCTTCGCTAATGTGAGCAATTTGTCTATGAAAACATAATCTTAAACGATAGGTCACGTGCTGGTAGCAGAGTTGGGTGGGTTGCTTGTTAGGGGTGTACACATACAGTTTTAAGAATTCATCTATTTGAAAAAAAACTACGTCTGGAATTTTATAAGTATTTTTTACGTACTCAGCGTATTCAAAACTATAACCTCCTTTGAGCTTAGTATACCAACAGTGGGACAACCTGTATATATAAAAATGAAACCCGTTTCACGGCATCACGTGTGAACGGGTGAACCGATTTCGATAATTCTTTTTTTATCATATTCCATGATTCTTATGTAGAGAAAACGTAAATATGTACCACGGGTGAAGCTGGGGCGGACCGCTAGTATTTACATAAAAGAGGCATACCTATTACATTTAAAAATAACATACCTAACTAAAAATTGTGAATATATTCATATGCCGAACTGTAAAAGATTGACGATACAAAAATTGCTTACGACAAGTTGTTTTTTTTTAAGTTAATATCTAGTTATCTAGTAACTACTATTAGATACAGAATTGGTTTTATAATTGTTTCATTTTAAATACTTACTCTTCATAATGTTCCCTTTAATTTCATCAAGAGTTGTTTTGTAAAATTACTATCTCAAACTCAAACATTTATTTATTCAATTAGACTTTTTTAAGCACTTTTAAATCGTCATTACATATTTTTAACATTTACCACTGATTCGGAAAGCAGTATCTACGGAGAAGAACCGGCAAGAAACTCCATAGTTGCTCTCTAGATTGCGTAGCATAGTAAGTTATCGATTCAAAATATATGTATCACTAGCTTTCCGTCCGCGGCTTCGCCCGCGTTTTCAAAGAAAAACTCGCATAGTTCCCGTTCCCGTGGGATTTCCGGGATAAAACCTATCCTATGTGTTAATCCAAGGTACCCTCTATATGTGTGCTAAATTTCATTGTAATCGGTTCAGTAGTATTTGCGTGAAAGAGCAACAAACATACACACACACATCCATCCTCACAAACTTTCGCATTTATAATATTAGTAGGATAGGATTATGAGGATAAGATAGGATAGGATTGCGTAGCGTAGTAAGTTATCAGTTAATATAATCAAATATGTATCATTTACCTGGAATCGAATATGGCTGCCATTTTATCGTTGTTTGCGTAAAACCAACATGGCTACCGGACGATATTTAACGTGTCAATATGTGATCTGTCATTTGTCAACAGGAATTTTTCCTCAGGTATCTGGGCAGGGAGAAATCTAACTTGATGGAGGCAAAGTTATTTTTAAAACCCTGTATCACTATTCACTACCAGGTTATCGATAGGTACAGACTTATATTATAAATGCAAATGTGTTTGATTGCTTGTCTTCCTTTCACAGCGAAACTTTTTTTTTTTATAATTATTTTAGCTAGATTTAAATAGTTACGTAGAGAGGAAGGCTAGAAAGTGATATACATATAGGCTGTTTTTGACGCAGTGAAAAACTCAAATCCATACTTTTCTTTGCTCAGGCGTGCGAAGCCGCAGACAAAAGGTTAGTTTTATAAGAGGTAACTCGCAAGATTGGCAGTTTAAAGACAACGCAACTATATCCTGTAAAATAATTAGAAGTAGAAATCCGAATTATACCTAACACTTAACTTCCATACTAGGTTAAACATAAAAACTATTTAGAAAATGAAGAATTGAAATAAAAAACAAGTAGCTCCTACCTATAGCATTTTAATATTATAGCATTTTCTGTAACCTTGCATAATTGCAATTTCTTTTTGCTACCACATAATAATATGTTCCTATTCTAGTGCTTTATAATATTTTGGATAATATCTTAGACTAATCACTAAAGATAGAAAACTCCCAAATTCGAATCGGGTCAAATATTTTATATCTTAGGTTGAATTTTCAAAGGTATGGCAATTATAAGATTAAGCGTAACCAAAATTTGATTTCTGAACTGCTTCTACCCAACGGTGCATTTAGGTAGATCAAACGAGCGAATGCTCATTCTAACTCCACTATGTCAAATACTTTTAGTGTAAACAGGCGTAGAGCATACTTTCGTTGTTCTTAGTGCGTTCGAAAAGATTCTATGCAATGTTCTTACTGGACAACACTGAAAACGAGTTTTCGTTTACGCTAAAAGATCACGAAAGTATGCTCTTGCTCTAGCTCTAGCTCTATGTTCGTTTGATGTAAATGCGCCGTTACGTATAATCGCTACATAGTATAAAACAAAGTCGCTTTCTCTGTCCCTATGTCCCTTTGTATGCTTAAATCTTTAAAACTACGCAACGGATTTTGATGCGGTTTTTTTAATAGATAGAGTGATTTAAGAGGAAGGTTTTAGTATTAGTAAGTTTTAGTTTAGTAATAGTATATTTTTATTAGGTTTTAGACAAAGCAGGCGAAGCCGCGGGCGATAAGCTAGTTTTATTACAAAATAGTCTGTAAGAACACATTTATAAATGACAACCACAATCGAAGGTTCTATGTATACTATCGTTAATAAAGTTGATAGTTAGCACAAAGCATATGATTCAGCTATTTTATGTGTGTCAATGATACAAGGTCATACGTAATGAATACAATTCGATTATTTTGCTTTGTCTTCCATTATTTATCGCACGTGGTCATATTATCTGTATTTTAAGAAGTATGCGGTAGGTAATGTAGATATACTTCTATACTACGTAAGCTATACTTCTATACTAATAGTACAAGATAATACGGGACAAAACTGCTGTGCTATTATAAACTAGCTGTGCCCCGCGGTTTTACCCGCATTGCTCCGCTCCTGTTGGGCTTAGCGTGATAACATATAAATATCTTCCTCGATAAATGGGCTATCTAACATTGAAAGAATTTTTCAACTCGGACCAGACCTGAGATTAGCGCGTTCAAACAAACAAACTCTTCAGCTTTATAATATTAGTATAGACTATAGATAATCAAGTCTACACTCTACAGCCCCTTGAAGTTGTGAAAAAAATCAAACTTATAAGTCAACGCAATCAAAAGATATGCTGCACATTTTCGCAAATATCGACATTCGCAAAGAAATAAAACCTTCAGGGTACTTCCAGTGAACAGAGACTATATAGAAAATAAGAAAAATATAAAAAAGTTACATAAAAAAACAGGTTTTATGGAACCAACGTGCAACGGTGTGCGAGCCCGACTTGCACTTGGTCGGTTTTTAGGGTTCCGTACCCAAAGGGTAAAACGGGAGTCGGGACACTAAGCCTCCGTTGTCTATCTGTCTGTCTGTCTCCAGGCTGTATCTCATAAAACGTGATAGCTAGAAAGCTGAAATTTTCACAAACGATGTATTTCCGTTGCCGCTATAACAATTTAAAGAAATACAATAAATGATTTTCTATTAAAGATGATACGGACGGAACCCACGGTGTGCGAGCAAACCTCGCACTTGGGCGGTTTTTATTTGTTTTGTCCTATAAATTTAAGTACTTATATCAAGAAAGTAAGAAACTTAAAACCAGTTATATTAAAAGTTCATCCGTTTACTATTAATTGTTCGATTATCAGATAGTCAAAGTCTAATGGTTATAGGTTTAGTCATCACTGCGTTACAGAAAAACGTCAGAAAATATTAAATGACATTAGTATACCTAGTCTACTTTGCAAGAATTAATTTTAAGATTTAAATATCTTGCAATTGTAGGTACTGTTAATTTTATGTGCAGAAAATGTACTATTCATAAGGGGAGTCCCGTCAGCGAAGCGGTGTAAAATTGGTTTGCAAGATCAAATTTTTCATGTATTTGCAATTATATGACGCTTTTAGAAAAAATAATCAATACACTTCAAGATATTGCCTAAAAAGTGTGCTAATTTGTTACACAACCACGTGTATTTTGTAGAGCAGGCTCCAAGGAGATGTTCGTTTGCATAAATAGCGGACCTAAATCTGACTTCTGATATATATTGTATAGATCCCAGACATCCTATAGACAGATGTTGCCAACCAGTTTTGTGGTCCCCTTCCCCGCACCCCGGTAATTAAATATGGCATACAAAGAAAAAAATAAACATTTCCAAAACATGCCGCGTGGGGTATCAAATGAAAGAGCTTATTGAGTAGATCACGAATATATAGCATACTATAACATTTCTTACACTTTCTCTAAGATTTTTTAGAAAATTTACGAAAATGCTCCATTTTTGAGTTAACTTTAAACCACTATAGATTGAAAACTCATGAATATATTTTTTAAATAATTAACAATAGTCCATTGTTTACGATTCAATAGTTCGTACAGTGAAATAGTTGCATGGGGGAGTGGGGGGAGCATTCAAAGATGGCGAGTATATTTTCAAGTTTATGCCAGAAATAAAGGCCTAATACAAAAATATCGGTGTCAGGGCTTGGAATAATTATCTCTGCACTGTCGTTGTGTTTGACAGAATGAAAAATATGGCAGAACATTCTTGAATCAGCCTCTTAACTTCATCAGCCTCTTCTAAACTTAAATATACTCGCTATCTTTGAATGCTCCCCCCACTCCCCCATGCAACTATTTCACTGTACGAACTATTGAATCGTAAACAATGGACTATTGTTAATTATTTAAAATAATAATTTAAAAAATATATTCATGAGTTTTCAATCTATAGTGGTTTAAAGTTAACTCAAAAATGGACCATTTTCGTAAATTTTCTAAAAAATCTTAGAGAAAGTGTAAGAAATGTTATAGTATGCTATATATTCGTGATCTACTCAATAAGCTCTTTCATTTGATACCCCACGCGGCATGTTTTGGAAATGTTTATTTTTTTCTTTGTATGCCATATTTAATTACCGGGGTGCGGGGAAGGGGACCACAAAACTGGTTGGCAACATCTGTCTATAGGATGTCTGGGATCTATACAATATATATCAGAAGTCAGATTTAGGTCCGCTATTTATGCAAACGAACATCTCCTTGGAGCCTGCTCTATTGCTCGATCATATAAAATCATAAAAATAGGCTAAAATAAAAGTCGAAAACGAATTATTTAATAATGAAAGGAGAATGACCACGGGTGGTATCGGTAAAATTTTAGTTGTGCCACGTATTCGTGATATTGTTAATTCCTATTTGTATTTATAATGATCATATGTAGGTATCACTATTAAGTCTTAATTATACCGGATAAATTGAAATTATAGTAAAAGTTTGTGTTTTGAAACATGTATGACCACGTATGGAATCGGTAAAATACTAGTTGTGTCACGTGTTCGTGATATTGTTAATTCCTATTTGTATTTATAATGATCATATTTATTTGACAACATTTCAAAATTTTAAGCTACTTATTTTTTTATTTTAATGAAAACTAGATCAAAAATTATGATACACGTATTTTTTGCTTTTTCTAAATATGGAAGTTTTCATTCATCTTTTTGAGTTTTAAAATCATCTCATTCTAAAATGTCGTAAGCGCCAAATGACGTCATACATACGGAGGAATACATTTTTTCCTTTGCCACATACCTAGTTTAAATTTAAAAAAAAACTTGACAGCTGACATTTTGACACATTTGTCACTTTGATTCGTCAAGCTTTGTAAATATTGTTAATTGTTATTTGCTGATCCAAATTTTAAACAAAAGAAACTTATTCACAAGTACTGATGATTATGACTTTATGCAGGATTTGTTAAGGGGTGCTGAAAATTTCTGGGAAACAAATATACTATCCCAAAAACGTTGGAAAGTGTTAAATAAATACAACTTTTAGTAAGTAAACAAAGTCTTTTATTTCAAGAAAATTATGAACACTATAGGCACTATTTGTATAATATAAATGAATTGGTCCAACTCCAATCGAACAAACATCACGCTAATGAGATTAAATTAGAAAACCAAAACACAATAACACGATTTAAAAGTTTGTTTACATGAATAATTCACAAAAATGACATTAATATGAAATTTGACACATGCCATACCCTGTAAATGTCAGTGATAGTTTTTTTCTTTTACTTTTTTTAAATTAGGCTAAGGCGCATTTTTATTCCTCCGTATGTATGACGTCATCATCACATTTATCGTTTTTATTTAATTTCTCTTAAAATATGCGATTAAAAAATGAAATAATTTTTTTTCTGTAATCGCAAGAGCAAAATAAAGAAACGGTTTTTTTCTTTCATGGCCTTATAAAAAATGAAATGTTGTCAATACCGAATAAATAGAAATAAAAGTAAAAGTTTTTGTTTTGACACATATATCTATCTCTCTTGCAAGCGTCCTGCGTCATAATGTCATAGTTTCTATTTGAAATGAATGTTGAATGAATGTGTTCGACGCATTGTTCGACGTTATTTATTTTGAAATAATGTTTATTACGATTTAATTTTCACATTTGTCTTGTAAATTAAAATATTACCTATGTAATAAATGTAAAACGTATCGTTCATCGTTAGTTTAAACTCGATAATGTATTTTTTTGAAGTGTTGAATAAAACTATTGTTTTATTTTTATTGTCGCGAACTGCGGCTTATTTACATAAAAACTTTAATCGTTTCTAAAAGTACTAACATCAAGCTTTAAATTGAGCTATATTTCATCTTGACACAATAAGTTTGATTGCGATACCAAGTGCCATATAGTCACTTGGGCAATCTCCTTTCAGATTTTGCAAATAATTTTTATATAAGGATATGTATTTTGATGTACTGCAGAAAACGTGCTAAATTTTGGTTTTCAACTGAAGCCCTGTAATTATTAAATACATATTATATCTCAGAACTTAACGTTGCCCAGCGTTTTTTGACAAGCCGACGCGAGGAGCGACTCGCGCAAACGGCGCGTTCGCGTTGAAATACCTCGCCATAAGTATTTATGTAACTATAAATACCTATAGTTTTTTCTTATGTTTGAATCAAACAGTTTGATTTAAATTTTTTAAATTAATGATTTTAACGCGATTTATTCATTACTAGCTTCCGCCCGCGGCTTCGCCCGCGTGGTGTTTTTTTTTGCAATAAAAGTTAGCCTATGTTCTTTCTCAGGGTCTAAATATTGTCTGTGCCAAATTTCATCTAAAACGGTTGAAGGCTTAAGCGGGAAAGCGTAACAGACAGACAGACAGACAGACAGAGTTACTTCCGCATTTATAATATTAGTAGGGATATTATTATCCCGACCGCGACGCGCGACGTTTCCGCACACTTAGTTATTAGATTTTTCGCACACTTAGTTATTAGATTTTTACTAAGTGATTAGTTTTTTTGAACTGTTTGATAGATTTTAGCTTGAGAAATGTCCTAAGATTTGTCTCAATATGATGGGAGTGACTCTATTCCTAATGATTTTATAATTTTGGTTATTTTATCATTAGGCATAATTATTATTGTATTATGTTTTCAGTAATAAGTTAGCGTCTCCAGAACTTGCGTTTTTAAGGTACCTAAGTACTTGGATAAAAAAATTTACAGGAACAGTTTTAAAGGAAACGTTCGAAATTTTCACGGTAGGTAAGTTTCCGTGTAAAAAACTTAATCAGATATTTCTTTAATTTTATCATAATAAACATAAATACACGTGTATAAAATACCTAAAGACTAGTAAATTACCATCATATGCTTACTTACAACTTAAAATCCATGTACCAACAACATAAAAAAATATTTACCAGTGATCTTCATCTTCATTCTTTTATCCAGCACACACACACCAAAACACTATTTAAAAACAACGTAACCAACATCCCTTAATAATCTATAATCATTTAAAATTAATTATCTATGCAAAAAAAAACCGATTGGAACATCGCATAATCTATGCGAGAAAGCGCGCGAAACGACCTGTCAAATGAAAAAAGAATGGCCGACGAATGAGGTTCGATATGAAAATTAATTTCCGTGTTATTATTATATTTTACAATGTCAAATGTTTTGCGGTATCAGCGTTACGTAGCTGAGGGACAGTTTGTAACTGGCCTCATTACTGATTGTATTACCTTTTAAGTCGGTTTTCTGTAATAATGGTTGTGTAGGTTAGGCTTACAGTTAGGTCAAATTAATAAAGGTTTTTGTAAATTTTTGGGGATAAAGTTAAAAAAAAAATTGTCATGTAGGTATTTCATAATGACGTGGTTTAAAACTAGACAATACAAAACATTTTATAAGAATGCGTAAGGTCTAATCTTATGGTGAATAATCACTTATAATACCACAAGAGCTTCAAAATTATCGGGTATTTCCCGATAGGTTCGTTGCAAACAAATGAAGGAGTTTTTCAGGAAAAATCACTCGCGCTTCGCGCTCGTGATTTTTTAACCTGAAAAACTTGACGACTTTATTTGTTTGCAGGGAACCTTGAGGGAAATGCCAGATAATTTTGAAGCTCGTGTGGTATTCGGGGGATTATTTTTCCATGCAAAATCTCCAATTTTCACAATTGAATTCAACCTGTCAGTTTGACGTGTGGTTAATTTGACTGGATCATGTTTTGTTTTTTATAGCAACTACCAGAGAAAATTTTCAAAAAATTATCAGTATAATACCACGTGACGTCGAATGGTGCAATTCTATTGGTCGATATTTGGGTCGGAAAAATAATCAGTATAATACCACAGTATTACAATATTATTTTCCTACAGTAAGGAATCGCCTTTGATGTCGCGCGATGCCGCCGCCAGTGTAGGTACTCACGCTGCCACGTGTAAATATGCTAGGGTTGTCACCAAATGGGAAATAAAACAATTTTTATCATAACTATTAATATGTAATTATTTATTCACATGTACATTAAAAATAATTGTGATTGTTGAATCTAATGTAATTATTTATACAGAAACATAGTAACATTTCATAATAACATTTCATCATTATTCAAATTTGGCGCGCTTCGCGTGTTCATGTTATCTGTGGCTCGGATTGACGTAGCAGAAAGAAAAAATGGCGAGAAACGATTAAAATTTTTTTTATTCGCGGATTTAATAAGTACATACATGATAATAAAATTATTCCAATAGGTATCTAACCCAATATCCTTGTCAAATGGACTAATAAGAAAGTAAAATAGATCTTATTACAAGTTAGCCTAAAGTACATATTATGTTGTTAAATGATATCGCCGAGGCCTTTGACACAAGCCGCCTTTGTCGCAAGCCGCCTTTACTGCGATTGATGTTTTTGAGAATGTAAATAAACAGAATGGAAGCAACCTTATAACTCAATATATAAAGTATATTTTTAAATGTAGTTCCGTTTATAGTAAAAGCCGCTTTGCGTGTTTTATTGTTTCGTCTTTCACATTCGTTACAAAAATTGTGATCCACTGCACTCTTCCTAGTTTATAATGTCAACTAAAAAAAATTTGTCAATGTCAATGTCGTTTCTTTGAATTTACAGGTGAGATTACGTATTTTAAGTTGTTGTAGTAACAAACTATTTGTATGTTAACTATTGTGAAAACTTTAAAATAAAAACTTTGAATTTACAGAGAAACAAATTGGTTTTCTTGAAAATCCTCAATAACATATTTTATATATATCATAAAGCTACTTAAAATATGTATAGTCAAAAACATCTTCAACATCTTTGAATTGGTACTAAACAGAATTTGAAAAACCTACCTCTTGTCGCGAGGAAATCTATGAAACTTTATGTCCTTGGATTTAAATGTAGATTTGCATCCATAAACACAACAGTTTGTGCCCACCATTATAGAATACGTAAGTATAAATTATTAGACAAAAAAACTCTGAAGCGTCTGCCCTTCGCGATAGTTAATGCAAACTCAGCGTGATTGCATTAAGCGGCCCGCGTCGCCCGACCCCCCGCCAGTTCCCCTCCGTTTCTCTGCACAAGTACATTCGTCGCCATACTGTAGGATGGTAATACTGTGATAATACCATGTAGGTTGTACCACGTGACGTCGAATGGTGCAATTCTATTGGTCGATATTTGGGTCGGAAAAATAATCAGAATTATTACAATACAAAACACAAATAAAGACAATACAAAACATTTTATAAGAATGCGTAAGGTCTAATCTTATGGTGAATAATCAGAATTCAGAAATTGATATAAATTTTCCTTGTTTTTTTTTTCGATGTTGAAATTTTTTCAGTTTTTTTGCCGTTGATAGACAGACAGCAGTTGTAACTTGTAACTTTACAGATATTTTTGAAAATGTTAAGGAATTTGAAACAATCTAATAGGATTATACTATGTACCTAGTCAAAGTTCCTTGACAATCTGAAAACTGCATTATCAATAATTGATCATTCTTGCTTTTTTTGAATAGGTAGGGTGAGGTAGGTACTTTTTATTTACATATTAATACAATTATTATGTCTTTCGGTCCTAAGTATCAGACTTGTTAGTACTGAGAACGTTATGTTTTACAATCTTACGACTACAGACATTTTCTTAACCCAAATAAAATAGGTGAATATTATGATTTTTTCGTAGTAGGTGTGTTCGTTTATTTCAACTTTTTGATCCGTATTCGTAATTTACAAAGAGTTCGAAATAAGCCTTTCAAACTCATTGTGTACTATTACTACGTATGGAGAAGACACCGCCTACATCACTATGTTCCGCTCAACTGAGGTCAACCGGCCACACGCCCGGACACATACCTACTCAGTTGCTTTAGCGCGATGGTCGCGTTCATGTCTTGTTTGTTTTAAAGCAAAAAACCATGAAACTCATCAAATATGCCGTCGAATGTGTTACGATATTGCACTTTTCAAGTAATGCGGCAAAGTGCAAAGAAATAACTTTTCATCAGTAATTAACTAGATAATCATTATCAGAAACTTGGTTCGAGGAAAATTTTTGGCGGGCGCCATTTTGCGTCATTAGTCATAGAACAAAAATTTAAGAAATGGCATTGGGTATGAAAGATGTTTAGATAGTAATATTAGATGACGTACATTTTTATAGTGGAAAATAATAATTTTACACATTAAGAAAAGAATGTACTGTGGATATTATTTAAAAAAAGGTTAAATCATGAAATGTGGAAATCAATTACCTACGTATCAATTTTTTGTTACATTGATTGTTTTTAATTGATAAGTAATAGGCAGAATATTTACAAAGTGTCGCCTCTATAGCGGTGAGTCGATGACATCGCTTAATCTACGACTCACTAGCTGCCCCGCACCGCCGCGCTTGCAGCACAGATTTTGTTCGTGGTGTCTTCTCTATACGCAGTAATAATAGCTCAATGTTCAAACTCTAAGGTTCTGACGCAACACTAAATTCAAAATGGCGACCTATATAAGCCCTATTTTCATTACATACATAATATTTAGAAAGAGAACTTACACTATCGATTTTTAATTGTTATCATATTAATATTGTATTATAAAACGAACAAATATTACAATATCATTATTAGCAATAATTCTAAATAATATTTCAATGCATTTCCCAATATTTTACCAACATTGACAGTGATGTAGCAATTGATAATATTTTGCAATTTTCATGAAAATTACACGCTATATTGCGTAAGGTTGTGTTGGAACACAAGTCTTAAATTAATATGACACACCATCATATAATTATAATATGATGATATATCATCACTAAAACTATAGATTTTTTTTATGTATTATCAGAAAGTCTGTCTGTTTGTTACGCTTTCACAAAAGCACCGATTTGGATGAAATTTGGAAGGAAAATAGTAAAAGAATGAGGATTAATCCGTTAATGGATTTAATTTAACCCTCAAACTCAAACATTTGTTTATTAAATTAGACTTCTTCTTGAAGTACCTACTTTTGAATCGTCATAAAAAATTTCCCATTTACCATTTTACTCAAACCCTAAAGAAGGGGACAAAATTTTTTTGACCATAGGTAGTATAATTATTGTTCGCGCCGGGCGAAGCTCCGGGGCACAGCTTGTTTTAAAAATATTTTAATATAAATTTTATAAGAATACAGTTTTTCTGTCTTAATAATTACGTCTGTTTATATTTTTTATTTATTTACTGCGGCGATAGGATCGTCGGGTGATTTCCCAATAAATCACGATCCTGCACATACCACGCTGAAATACACCTTCGACGAATCCACATTACTATACAGAAACCACGCTTTAGTTTATTACTGCGGACCGTTAACTAGTAATAAATAAAGGAGTGATAATAAACTATGTGAAAATAATCTATACAAATATTATAAAGCTGAAGAGTTTGTTTGTTTGAACGCGCTAATCTCAGGAACTACTGGTCCGATTTGAAAAATTCTTTCGGTGTTAGATAGCCCATTTATCGAGGAAGGCTATAGACTATATATTATCATCTCGCTAAGACCAACAGGAGCCGGGTGAAACCGCGGAACACAGCTAGTATAGCATAAAATTACTTAATTGTAATTTAAAGCTCTTCAATCCAATCAAGATGAAGATTACAAAAAGACACCCATTATGTAGCCCGCACGCTATAAAACTCAAGTGTCACTTTGACAGTTCGTCAATCGGCCACAGACAATATAACCAAAGGGCATAGACAATAACATTATTCCGTGTCACGCGCAGGGGTCTTTGTGTTTATGATGTAACGGATAAACTGTTGTTTTTAGATGTGTGAAAGGTGTTTAATTTGTAGGGTATTAAGATGTTATAGGATGTATCGTTACGTCTTAAACATGCACTATACCTACGACCTATTTAACTTGTATTTTTTCCATATTGGAATTTGGAAATAGTTATTATTTTCTCTTATGAAAATGAATCCCTATTTTTCATGCGTGAAAACCTGGGCCGAAGTCTCTAATCATTTTTTGGTTCGTGATTGATGGTATAAAAGTACAAAACACACTATAGCTGCACCCCGCGGTTCCACCCGCGTGACTCCGCTCTTGTTGGTCTTAGCACTCTTAGCGTGATGATATAATATAGCCTTTCTCGATAAACGGGCTATCTAACACGGAAATAATTTTTCAAATCGGACCAGTAGTTCCTGAGATTAGTGCGTTCATACAAACTTTTCAGCTTAATAATATTAGTATCTATAGATTATTTTCACATAGTTAATTATCACTCCTTTATTACTAACGGTCCGCAGTAATAAAGAAGCGTTGTTTCTGTATAGTAATGCGCATTCATCGAAGGTGTATTTCAGCGCGATATGTGCAGTAGAACGCGATTTATTATAAAACTAGCCTACCGCCCGCGGCTTCGCCCGCTTTGTCTAAAACCTAATAAATTATATACTAAAACCTTCCTCTTGAATCTCGCATCAAAATCCGTTGCGTAGTTTTAAAGATTTAAGCATACAAAGGGACATAGGGACTTTGTTTTATACTATGTAGTGATTTCAAACATCAATCGAACCTATCACAAAAGCATTCTAATCCTAACAAATGATGTTTCCTAGCATATAGCGCACATACGAAGACCCATGTAAAAATCACAATAGCACTCCAAACGGCCCTTTAGTAACAGATTATGTAGGCGGCATATCCGCCAATGCACATTAAAATACACTAATAAATCAGTTTTAACAAAAAAGGTCGATTCGAACGTGACGCGGTAAGCACCGCCCGTATTACGTACATGACAATAAAAATCGGCCATTTGTCTATGCCCCGTCATTTGTTTTGGCGGGAACCGGGTTTTACGATCTGTCAACTGTGACGTCATTGTGAATTCGATTTAATGTGAATCGTACGTGCACAAATTGGAGTTTAGAGCACGGTTGTTATCGCGATTTTGTTAAAAATTTTGCTGATAATAATAATTGTTAATATATAACTTATAGATTAATTATATTTGCAACTAGCTAGCGTGGTCCTATCATCGCATGTATTTATCCCTGTCACCCGTGAATTTTAAAGAACCGTTAAATTTTTCATTTTAAAATATTGAATAAAAGAAATTGTCCAAATAAAAAAAATTATCGAAAGTTGTCCAGCTGATTACGCGTGAACAGTTGGACAGGATGGATTAAAATTATATAGAAGATGTTTAATTCAATTTATATTAAAGAAGTATTTGTCTATAGTCCGTCATTTGTTTTGACGAGAACATTTTAGTGACGTCACATAATTGTTAATTCGAATGTACCTACGTGCGTAAATGGAAGTTAGTTCGCAGTTGTAAATCGTGATTTTGCTAAGAATTTTGCTCATAATAATTATTAGATTATAATTGCCATGTTTAATTTAATCTAAGTTGAGGATGCTGTATTAAAATTTTAATATTCTGTAAACTTACCATTATGTCTTGTTTGTATTGTTTATGTATTTTTGTGTAAAAAAAAATATTTACCCATGTTGCTTTTTATTACGTATAAAAACATGTAATATTAATGTACCTATTCTAATAAGTACCTACTACCTAGGTATAACAAAAAAAAAACTAAAAAAGAGGAACTAACATTTCTTGAAATTGGTAGGTAAAATGAATCAGAAACGGAGAAGGATGGCAAAGAATCAATTGCAAAAAATCAACGCAACTGCGATTTTCTGCTTATTTCACTCTATTTCCTTAAAATGACTTTAAAATCAAGTCACACACAATTCACAAATATTCTTCCCACCCACCCACCTTCATCATTCATTTCATTCATTAAGCGACCTACTGCGGCGTGAGAATCGCATCATTAACGACACCAGCAGCGGCATTGTTTGTGCCAAACATCGGTACGTAAAGGGTAAGCGTATGTTAGCGCGGCTGGAAATTGGATGGGTGCCGACGGGAATTTGTAGCAGTGTTTTGTTGAAATCGATACTTATAATATCATAGAGTTGAAGAGTTTGTTTGTTTGTTTGTTTGAACGCGCTAATCTCAGGCACTACTGGCCCGATGTGTCTTTTGGTGTTAGATAAATAGCCCTTAAATCGTGCAAGGCACGTATCGTATCATCGAGTATGATCGCACGCTCAGACCAACAGGAGCGGAACCACGCGGGTGAAACCGCGGGGCACAGCTAGTGAAACAATAATGAGATAAGCCCATAAAAATTCTTATAACAGACCGTACTAGACACAATTCCATATCAACAATTCAAAGAGCAAAATATATAAATAAATAATCATAGAAAAAAAAAATAGTCTATTGAATTTTTATTTATCTCAATCAATTCCCATATCAACTCGAATATTAATGTATGATTAGCCCATACAAATATCGATAAGCTTAGGTATATTATAAAGTCTAATCATAGACACAAAGATCTATAGACTATTAAAAAAGACGTGTGGCACTCGGGGACTGCCGCGGTAAAGCTATTGCATAGCATGCCTTCAAGCCACACCTCCGAGCCCGTCGGAGTGGGGAGCGTGAGGTTTTTTCGTTACGGAATTTCTCGATTCGGTCCCCGCGCTCAAGGCCCGCGATAGAAGCTATGCAATAGCTTAATAACGCTAATTTAGGATTAGCCTATAACATTGTATCGATTAGCAAATATTAAGTCTAATCATAGACACAAAACTCTATACTCTATACTCTGTAGTCTGTACTCTATGGTATCAATACAGGTGAAGGCGGGGCCAGGCTCGCTCCGCCCAGAGAGATAATTGATCACATGCCAGCTGCTTTGTTTGAATGTTTATGGTAGATTTTTAAAGATTTTAAAATACTTTGATTGACGAACGTTGTTTATGGTAATTTTTTAAACATTTTAAAATAGTAGATATCTTGGAATGACTTAATAGGTCTACTAATCATTTGATCCGTGTTTTTAAGAGTTAAAATAAATAAAAAGATCATAACTGACTAAATTTGTTAAAATAAATTCAAAATGAATCATTTAACGTTGGTACAAAATATATAGGTACATATTATGTATATTTTATAGTCACATAGTAATAGGGCGTATGCAGAAAGAAAGCTGGAAACTTATATAAGCGCTTATCGGCGCTGGTAACCCGCGCAGGAAAATATATAAGTACATAGATACCAAATACAAAGATACCAAAATCGTCGCCAACTCAATGACGTGACGGTGTTGTCATGACGCGACCTTGCAATTTTATACTCTCAACGCGCTTAAAGAAGGTTCGCTTCAAAAACAGGTTCATACGGAACCCTCGGTCACAGCCTCAGTGCGCAGTCCGACTTGCACTTTTTACTCTCATGGGTAGGTCATAATTAGCCCCTGGTATGGTTTATTCGTTTATTTCTCGCATGGGTAAATACTAAATATTCCGCAAACGATTACTCCCCCTTGTTATCATTCGGCGCACGCGTTTACAGAGGAACGATAATTTTTGAACAAACACACACCACTCGTACCGGCTTTACTGTAATTCCGATCTAATGGGTCACTCTCGGTTTTATTTGAATATTTATCTTGAGATTATGGAGAATATTCAATCTTTGTGAATTTACTTTTGGATGAACGTAAATATGTATTTAACAAAGATACATATTATGGTGAATTTGTGCCAAAAAGAATCATTGAAATCGCCTTAGTGTCGGTTTTTATAACATCATAAATAATATTTTTTTGCATAAATATCTTGACTTGGTATTAGGTAGGTACTAGTTGTGCCGCCCGGTTTCATCCACGGTCAAACCCACGGGTAAAATGAACTACACAATACACATGTCTATAGCTTTAAATTCTCGTATCAAATAATACCAAGTATTTATGTACCTCATGTAATTATATTTTACTGTAAAGTTTCATCTAAATCTGTCAAGCAGTTTTTCCGCTGAAACAGTAACAAACATCCTTCCATACTCACACTTTCGCGTTTTATAAAAATAGGAGGTCCGCGGAACGCTACGAACGAACGCGCTAATCTCAGGAACTATTGGTCCGATTTGAAAAATTCTTTCGATGTTATATAGCTCATTTATCGAGGAAGGCTATAGGCTACATATCATCACGCTAAGAGCTGCAACAGGATCGGAGCTATGCGGGTGAAACCGCGGAGTTATTAGCGCGCTAGTGAATTATTTTATTACGTGCAATACAAGACAGAAAAATAATAAAAAAAGCGTAAAAATTAGCTATGATCTCTTATGAACAATTTAGCTTTAAAAATATTGTATAGATACTTATCATATACTACGTTTAATAGTCTACACAATTAAAAGTTTCCCCGAGTCTCCACTCTCCCTTACCTTATATCGTGAACTTACAAGCAACAACACATTATTATCAAAAAATTAAAAAACCAGTTCGATAGCCAAATAGACATCCAATTCTCAAAAAAGAGCATCGTTCCATCGTTCTCATTTTAAAATTCCACGACCAATCATTGGCCGGGGTGGCCGTTCTGGCGTTTCATTGGTCGATACCAGGGTGGCAGCTGGGGGCCTCCACCAATCAGAGCGCGAGGAATTACGTGCCCTATCTCACCCCTTGAAGGGTGCTAAGGTTCTGTTTGCGTTGCATTTTGCTTGTTTGTCAATTTAATTGACGCTTTTTTAAGGTAAGGGTGTGCTTGAAGTTACGATAGTAACGGTATTGAGTTTCGGCTTTGTTTTAGATAATATTTCTTTTAAGACCAGGCACTCTAAAGTAATTTCTGGCACTGAGAGACCGGTTAGACCGCTACGGTGCTAGACGCTAACACAGCCGTAATAAAGTTGAATATCGCGTGCGCTCTTTGATCGCGTTCGAGCTCGAAACTAAATCTCGTAAGTCTCAATTTTTATTTCGTTTATAACTAAAGAAATAATTTATCTAGAGAAAAAATATCTTGAGATTGGATAGTAAACTATATTTTCTTACTGTTAACATTTATAATTTAAATTAAAACCAATTCCTAAAGGAAACTTATAAAATTGTCAGCCTCGCACAGAAACCTAAAATAAATATGTGATTTAAATTACCGATAGGAACTTATAAAATCAGTCTGGTAAAGAAAGCTGATTACTTCACAAATTAATAGTTTTAATAACTTGAAACCTTTTTTTAACATGCTTTTATTAGCTTCACCATGTATGTTTGTATGTAAGTTGTAACCGACTCCTTTAGACTCGAATTTGACCAACTTTAAACTGATAGATTCCACAGAACTATCGATATACCTAGTTCTGTTTCAATATAGATAATAGATTCAATACGAACTTTGTACACTTATCAAGGACCGGTGACAGACAATACAATCATTTCATAAGTTTTTCTTATTATTCTGAATAAGTAATAAACGTGTTTTTTATTTTTGAAATGAAACTTCTTTAGTTGAGAGAAAAGATCAAGGTCGCCTCATGGCAATACCGTCACATCATGGAGTATCGACGATTTTGGTATCTTTGAATCTTGCCAAAGAAGTTTCACTTCTGACACGTGTGCTCGGCACACATGCTCTTTTTTATTAACGACATTACTAACAGCACAGTGTTAACTTATTAGCGTTGTATCCAGAAGCCGTCGCTTCGAATTCCGGAGATTCACAAAAAAGTGTCAGTCAGACAAAAAGCTGTACGCTTACCTACCTACAACTCCTAAAGGAATCCCATCAAAATTTCTACTAACATTGGAAACGCTACATTTTGTATGTTTGTAACTCTATCATTCGAAAACCACTGAACGGATTTTGTTGATATTCGGCAGTTATGTACCTAATTTACTAGCTGTGCCCCGCGGTTTTACCCGCATTGCTCCGCTCCTGTTGGTCTTAGCGTGATTTTATAGTCTATAATAGCCTTCCTCGATAAATGGGCTATCTATTACCGAAATAATTTTTCAAATCGGACCCGTAGTTCCCGAGATTAGCGCGTTCAAACAAACAAAAAACTCTTCAGCTTTATAAAATTAGTAGATACCTTTAGATATAGTATAGGTAGGTACTTACATATACTACATATATCTATCTATAGGCACAGACTAATAATAATATACTACGTATACAAGCTATAGGTAGGTACTAATTTAATATTTACCACCGGTTTGGAAAGCAGTTTCTACAGATAGAGCCGGGCAAAAAAACTTGTCCTCGATAAATGGGCTATCTAATACCGAAATAATTTTTCAAATCGGACCTTTCATTCCTGAGATTAGCGAGTTCAAACAAACAAACTCATCAGCTTTATAACGTAGTACATGGTAACTCAATGGCTTTATAATAGCTTTAGGGCGCGTTTATATGACACGGAATGTTACAGCTTGTCGGCCGCGCGGCCGCCGCGCGGTCAGCCACGCCACTGCGAACCCGGACCATTTCCAGTTGAACGTAAAGTTGAAATTAATTTTGAGTAACTAACTGCGCGGTGGCCGCGCGGCCGCCACGCGATCGAGGAGCGGCCGCCGCGCAGTTAGTTACTAAAAATTAATTTCAACTTTACGTCCTAGTTAATAAAACATAAATTTGCTATAACTGAACAGTTAGTACGCGGCCACCGCGCGCGTCGTCTAACTGCAGCCTTATAATATTAGTACCTATAGATTCGTCCGTGTCCACTGTCCTGAGTCCTGACTAACGTATAAACTATAGGTAACCTAACAAAGACATAAGTTATAACCGATTCTTTTCAAAATCTATTTTTAAATCTGACACAATTATTAACGGTCATTAAACAAAGAAACAAAGAACAAAAACAATAATTCAAAAGGAATGTCGTAGGGCACAAAGGTTGTTTTAATATTTTATAGCCGTAATTCGACTCTGTTTTGACGTACGCTCCCGACGGGTTTGGGAGTAATAACTTTACAAATATGGTATTATTGTACTTATACAATAATGTTTTATGCGGTTTTATGTGAAAGATATATTTAAGATATTGCGTAGGTTATATTTACCTATATTTTGACTTATTTAATCGTTACAATAATGTACATACTAGGTACCTAAGCATGTTTAATTTTCACACATGTTTTATGATGTCGTAAGACTGTACTTTTTTCATCACTACACAATATAATATAGACCAAAAACATAACTTATAAGTTAGGTCTATAAATTACATATAAGTATAAAAATTCAATTAAATCATAATTTTAAAGAATTAAAGGCGCATAAATTCTTTTTTCATAATGTTGTGCCTGAGTTTGAGTTTTTCATGATACTACGCGAGTGAAGCAGTCGTCACTCTACCTAGTGATAGTGTTGTTCATTAAATGATGATACATACGATAAAATAATTATTTTTAGCGAAAAAACCAAACCGTCTTAAATTCTTCAGAACACAAGGAAAATTAAATGGGGCCAATCGGAAGGCAACACTTTCTATTTAAAAAAAATCATCCAAATCGCTTCTAGCCTTCTAGTCGAAAGTTATGAGGTTTCAAAACCCAAAAAAATACAGTCGAATTGAGAACCTCCTCCATTTTTTAAATTAGTTGAAAAGGAGGAGATTGCTTTTTTTTAACATCAATCTCCTCCTTTTCATTTTCATTGTTCTCCTCGTTGTCATTGTTTTACGCAAAATCGTTCTAGGTACCGGGTTCGAATAAAATTCAGTTAAGAGATTAATTTTCCGGCCCCGGCTTCGCTCGCGTAGGTGATTCTCGTAAGAATAACTATCTGCAGCCTCAAAAATCATATCTCAGGAACGGACAGACTGTGGGAAGTGACTTTGTTTTATACTATGTAGTGATACCACAGATTACTTAATAGTTTCTATGCAGTCCGCCCCTGTAAATAAAAATTTAAAAATTTCGAAAAACATAATTTTAATCTTACAACATACCTACTTATAAAAACATGTGTGTATTGAACCCACGGTGCGCGAGTAGGTACCTACGACTCTAGGAGGTTTTTTGCCTCAGCATAACGCGGGCGGGCCCAGTTAGCGGCTAGTGCTTATAAGCACGTAAGCTGTAGTTATTTAAGCGGTTTTGAATTTTTTTTTTTTAATTATTTAAAACTACAGTATGTATTAACATTATTTCTGAGTTTTGTAGACAATAGGTAGGTACTTATTACTGTTTTTATCCCAGGTAAACCGTGCTTATTACCTACTAGCTGCGCTCCACGGTTTCACCCGCGTGGCTCCGCTCCTGTTGGTCTTAGCGTGATGATATATAGCCTATATGTATGTATATATATATATATATATATATATATATATATATATAGCCTGATAAATGGGCTATCTAACACCGAAAGAATTTTTAAAATCGGACCAGTAGTTCCTGAAATTAGCGCGTTCAAACAAACAAACAAACACTCTTCAGCTTTATAATATTAGTATAGATATAATATTAGTATAGATTCTACTTATAAGATACATACTTCGTTTCTAATTAGGAACTAGACATTAAATCGAGAAAAGATTGCCGCACTGCCGGCCGCGGCCGTGCCCCCAGAAAACTCTGACCGTCTCTCGAACAGGTAAAACATTATATGCGTATCAACTAGTATGAAACCTATCGGAAAAAATCGTGAATGCCCATATGAAATCTTGTAAGTTAGAATTTTAGTATAAAAATTGAAAATTTCACAAAATATGCAAGTCGGTTTCGCGTACCTACCCATAAGATTATCCCCTACAAAAAGTGCTAAGAAGTTTTCACTTCAAAAATATCGTCTATTATTTAAAATCATAGGTACATATTACCTATATGATATTTAACCACCTCCTATAGGTACCTATGAGTTTTCAAATATGTAAATGAAGTTGGGAAGAAGGTATCTTTTTTCTTTCATATTGCAAGATAGAGAAGACTTTCCTTTTTAAATATAAATCTTATTTATTACATAGGTATTAGGTATAGGTACTTTATTACTCACATACGCATAAACCTTGATAGCCGATTACAGTACCTACATAAAATAACATTACCTTATAAGAATCCGATAAGCTGCGAACGGGATCAAATAAATACATCACCATACATTTTATCGACACTCGTTTCGCACAACACTATAAATAAAATAATAATTCATTACAATTAAAAATTAAACAAAACCAACACTTTTTACTCTAAAAAAAAACACATTCGAATTTTTAATTCCGAACTTTTTTTTTAATTCACGCGGTAAAGATGACAGTTGACATTTTTTTTTTATTGCTAATCGATAAACAGTCTATGGAACACTAATTGAATTAAAGGCCGTGCGCTGTCATTTAGTTCTCGTGATACACTGACGTCGTCCCGCCCCCTCGCGATCCAGAGGGATTAGGGAAGAGGGGGGTAATCCAGGGGCTGAGGTGTGCGATAGCGTAAACATACATTGAATTTACATTGATGTGAGTGATTATAGTTAACGATTGGTTGATGGGTAAGATCAATTTAAGATTAATTTATATGTAGTAGCACAGTAGGGTAGACTGGGTACGGTTGTGCCAGGTCCCGGTAGTGACAGTCGTCATATTTTCGAAAATATAGGGAATAGCAGAGGTCATGCAAGGGGAAAGAGGAGCGGCTTGCTCGTCTCAACCTGTTTCACAGGGTTGCATCATTTTCCGCGCAGTGAGTACGGGAGCAGAAGCCCATTTTGATTTTAACTGCCAAAAAGTAAGTTTTTTCGTTCATTTTCATTTCCAAATTACTGTAATATCTATGCTGATAGGGTATTGAGTGTTATTCATCGATATAAGTCACATATTAGCAGTTTAATATCAATAATTACATTTATTGTAGGTTATTTTGTCTTGGCGTGGTGATTGTATTTTTATAAAAACAGTCTCTGGTTACGGTTGTGACACTTTAACCGGGTACGGTTGTGACATAAGTAAAATCTGTTGTTTTTGTTTTAGATGCCTAGAAATCGCATCAGAAAAACTCAAAGAGTGTACCGTGTCGCAGTACGAAGATGCGTATGATGAAGTAAAACGCAGGACTTCTTTGCGCAGTGCTGCAGATTATTACTTATTTTGATAGACTTTCGCATAGCTACTACTTTACTATCAGAATATTTTTGTTTTTTGTGAAACTTTTATTACATCGTCTCAAACTTTTTGGTCTGTGTAGCGCATGTCGCGTGACGGTCGAACCGTACGATAATTATCGTACAAATACGATAATTTTGTGCCTAAGTTTCACTTTTACCGTGGTTTCATAAAACCACACAACATTTTTTTTGTTTGAAAGATACCATGAGAATATTTTTATTTTTATTTGAAAGATGAGCACTTTTATTACGTTTGGAAGATAGTAGAATTGTTTCAAAGTAAAGTAGAGTTCCTACAAACATAAGTTTTATTGTGATTATGAATGTGATTGACATTTCTTTGATAAGTATTGTAATTTTTACTAATTTTTTAATGAAGACTATTATAGAAAGTCAGTATTAATGGAGACTGATAATATATCTAAAGATACTATAGTGCCATGAAAGTTGTGAAAGATTAAACTGTTACCAGATTTTATCACTTTTGTAAGGAAAGTATTTTTTGTTAAATGAGTCATATTATAAAAAATAAATATTTATTGTAATGTAAGTAATAAGTAAAGTCATGAAAAAGTATTTCGTGATCATTTAGAGCATTTCTATCCTCTTGGGTATCATTTCACATAATTTTCATACTGTCACTATTGACCCCCAGTACTGTCACAGCCGCCCCTGGGATGTGGTCGATTGTGACAATCTTCCTTTCTTTAAATAAATATTTTTCATAATTTAACTATTTGATTTAGGCCTAAAGTTTTAACATTAAGTCGTTAACCAATGAATAAACTACATTATAACACAGTTTTTGTTCAGATTATTAGCATAATTTAAAAAATATAGGCGGACAAACTAAAATTGTCACTACTGTACCCAGTCTACCCTAGTAGGTTTAGTATAAATGGCTTCTATGGTGTTCTTTTTTGGCGCCTTCAAGAATTATTTTTAGTTTTCAATTTCCAGTAACTTAAAAAGGTAAGCAATGTAAGGCATTTTAATTAAATTTTAATTAACCTTTTTGAAGATATCAGTATGTATTATTTATTGATTAATATTAACTTTTCCAACGTCTATCTAGTGCATACTTAGATCTTGATAATATTTCAGATACCTAATAGGTATCTATGGAGGTAAAAGATTAATTTTTTGAGTTGTGAGCAGTTTGGTATATAAATACATTTTTTGACCTGTTGAAAATATACTTTAGTTTGCACTTTGCATTAGAATACCTATATAATATATCATTTAACAAAAATATTTTAAAGAAGATTAGTATTTGTAAATTATAATTAAACCTTTATTTCATATCTCCAGCAATAACTTCAAGTAATTTTACAAGAGCGTTGAAATATTATGCAAATTATCCATAACCTAAACGTAAATCCAACTGCATTTGCTTTTAAAGCATAACAGCATAACAAATAAAAAAAAAACTATGAAACTGGCCATGAATAAACCGGCGGGAAACCGGTTATTAAAAAATAAACAGACGTCATTTGCATCTGACGTTTGCCTTTTCCCGCCTCCGCGTTATCGCGCAGCGATTGGACACGCATCGGCCAATAGATACTTGAATCGTAATTTAAAATGCGATTATTCTCAATGGCTTTGATGTTCTTGTAATGTAAATGAACGCGACTTTTGTATTGCGATTTTATATTGTTATTGGCATTATTTATGTTAAAATACTGCAGTATTCTGTATGTCTGTAGGTTTATGTTGATGAATATTTTGCGCCGTAAAATTCAGACTTTAAGACAAGGTCGACTCTAAAGTCGAAACAATTGTTACATACCTACACGTAGGTACAAACAATTTAAAATAATAAATAGGATGCAAATTAAAATAATACAAAACGAACGCCTTTTATTTTAAACATTATTAGAATTATAAGTATTTAGAACAGAGAATATAAATCTGGTTCTATAGTGTGCGTGATTTTCTTCAAAATGAGTTCTTTTAAGGCTAGGAATATAAAAAAACAGACGATGCAGTTTTAATTTTCATCAAAATGGGATGGGACTAATGACTTCTTTCAGAGTTGTTCCATATCATAGTTTTAGATTTCGCCCATGGTGCCTAATATAACGATAATAATCGGCTATAGATAGGTAGTCTGTGATTATACTTAAATTAAAATAAGATGGCTTGTCTATCTACACTCTACCAGCTACCTAGAGTGCTAGAGATTGTCTTGCTGGTGGTACAAAATACCTATATTACCTAGTTCTAGGAAAGCTAGCTAGGTACAAAAATAAGTGTGGTTATTGTTTATCATCTCTTGTTTATGATAAGCTTAAAAAATTAACACGTCTCTACAAAAATCCTGTTAATGCCAGGATCAGATAGGTTCAGAAAGGGTTCAGATCTTTTTACGCAAAATTAAAAAATTCAAAAGCATAAAACATTGCTTATGCCATTGCATAGGTAGGTACCTAACCTAACTACTTAGGTATAATTAAAATTTTAGATTACTTCTTGCTCTTACTTTAGCTGTATCTATGCTATTAATATTTATTTATGCGTCCATTTTAATTAATCGCAACGCAACAGCTAGAGAAACCATTTTGTGTCAAATTTTGCCAATTTCTCGCCCTCTCCCTTTCGTTACCTGGAAAATGGGGCTACGAACTTATTAACGAAGTTTTTATAGTTATTTTTTTTTGTAATGCACTCTTATTTAGTGTTAAAATTATAATTTTTTACACGTAGGAACTCAGAAATAGTAAGTATAAGGCTAAAAGATTTTCCTTGAATGTACTTATAAAAAACCCAAAGAAAACTTGGAAATAGATCAGAAGTCATGTATCTATTATTTTTGAAAAACATTGAAACTTTTTATAAAATCAATATTTAAACATCTTTATTCAAAGCATCCGAATAGCAGATTATATTTTCTGTGTGTAAATCCCTTATAAGTCTAACTAAACTAAAACAAATTCAGAACGAATTATAAAACTAAAATAATATCTCCAACATTCAAATTCAGGACGACTAAGCTAAAATAATAGCACGTAATCGTTCCAGAGTGTTCCACGTTTGATTTGCCACGTGGCGCTATAATGAACGGGGCGTGAATGACAAGCTTTATTTTCTCTTTTTTTTTATATAATATTTGGCGCGTGTAGGCAACGGCTGTTCGCTAATTGAACCACTCATTATGATTTAACTATTGTGTACCTACGCACAGAACTATATCGAGATATAGTTCTGTGTACCTACGCCTATTTAATGGGATTATAATGATCCTATAGGTTTGGTTTTTTTAATGTTAAGAAATCTTATTGGATTGTCTTATTATGTTATTAATAATGATTAGGTAGGTATACCTACTTATGACAATACTTATTTTTTAGTGGTTGATGACCAAATTTACCATTACCAAATACCAGCGCAGCGCATGATGGTCCTGGGATTCAAAATGAAATTAATCAAACGAAAATTGCGATCTACTTATGTTATTGTGCCCTTTGATTATTTATTTTGAATCAAAGTGTATACCAACCATTCTGGATATAGATGTAGAATTAGTTGCAGATATTAGGACGAATAAAAATCGGATTGAAAATTAAATCAAGATCGAATCCATTTCAATGGCAAAGGTTGATTACTAAATTGTTATTCCTTAGAGAAATGTGTTTTAAAATTTCATAACTTCAAACTATCTGATACTTGGTGCGACATCTAGTATTTATTCTCAGCAAATATAATGTAATATTGCGCCACCTAGTGATGGTTTTTGTTACCATCTAAATCTAATTCGACTATATGTAGGTACGTCTTTTAACGAATAGATGGCGCTGAAATAAACTTAGTAGTTGTACCATCATGAAACGTTTAGTTTAATAAATTTCAGTTTCTTGTTTTTAACTGAATTCTGTTTAATACTTTAAATGTACTGGATTTACAGATTAAACCTAGTTATTTTATGTGAACCAAGTTAATAAGGCATATTTAAAAAATAATTTCAATTCAATAACAAGACAAATATGTACCATCAACATATTTTTTATTAGACTTAAATTTTTAAGTACCTAGTATATTAGTTAAAAATGAAACTCATAATAAAAAAAATCCTTTATTTTTACAAAATAAACTCATTATTCTCTTATACTACATGATGTAATGTTTTCTTCTAGGATTTATATTTCTGTGTACATTTAATATTTTTTTGTACATTCTGCATATTTTCTAGTCATTTTACACTTGGTTTTTCATTCTACAAAAAAGTATAACGGTTACATCAATTTATGTATAAAATATTTTTATACAGTTACAGAAATATAACATTTTTACAGCAAATGAGCAGTATTATGAGTTTAAATTGTTCATCATTCTCAATTATTTGCACCTCTGTTAAACTCTCAATTCAAACAGTAAACCATCAAAATCAATTCAGTAATTTTCGCACAATATAGAAACAGATAAGATTTGTAATAATCACTACATAGTATAAAACAACGTCGATTTCTCTGTCCCTATGTCCCTTTGTATGCTTAAATCTTTAAAACTATGCAACGGATTTTGATGCGGATTTTTTTTAATAGATAGAGTGATTCAAGAGAAAGGTTTTAGTATATAATTTATTAGGTTTTAGACAAAGCGGGCGAAGCCGCGGGCGGTAAGCTAGTAACAAATATATTATAAAAAATCCTTGATATCTTTCCGTCTTCCCAATATAACATTCCACTAATATTTTTCTCAAACAAACTTAAATGTAACTTAAACCTAACTTAGAAAGCTAGCTTCTTCATAAGTAAATACATGTGCTGATCAACTTCAAAGCCATGTAAGTTATTAGCGTCCCCTTGCAACCTCATGAGTAGGCCTCCAAAGGACACAAAAGCTGATAATCTTGCTGACGGTTCCATGCCACCTTCATCTCCGTCTATCCTGAAAATAAATAAGAGAATCTTTCATCTACTATATAAAATAAGTCGGGTTTTCCTTCCTGACGCTATAACTCCAGAACGCACCAATCGATTTCCACGGTTTTGCATTCGTTGGAAAGGTCTCGGCTTCCGTGAGGTTTATAGCAAAGAAAAGGTGTCTCTGGTGGCGAAACGGAGTTCGCCCATACATTTGAGACTGTTTGTTTGTCTTTCTTTCATGCCACAATGGAGTGTTTCGTATGATTTTAGTTTCTGGAGATAGTAGAGGCTAGAAAGTTATATAGGCTACTTTTTATGTTTGTAAAACATCTCATACTACTTTTGTTTTTGTGATTGATTATTCCATAACTATGCAGGTGAAGACACAGGTGGAATTAGCATACCAAAAAGGAGTGAATGGACATTGCTGTCAATAGAAATTTCAAATTTTTAATATTGTATCGAAAATTCTGTAAAATTGAAGTTATATTTATCACTTGTTAATAGTTTTGAGTTGAAGTCAATATCCCAAGGCAAACACTTTATTTACTAAATATTCACTTGTGTAGCTCAGTGATTTCTTTATAAAATTATCTTGGTAGGAGTACTTTTCAAATAAGTATATGTCTGCAACATTCATTTTTAATATATTTACATTTTCATAAATAATAACATGTGAACTAACCTATAAACCTTCCCATACATCACATATTCAAAACTATCAGCCCTATTTCCCTCCGTTTCTAAAGGATTCCATTCACCACCATCCGGATATCCGTTCTCCCTCAACGTCGTAGCCAACACCAAGCGAAACTTATCACCCAGGTCCATGGGATATATCCAAGAATTTATATCCAAAATAAGGTCCATTTTAAAGGATTCAGATTCACAGTGCAATCTGCTGACTCGATCGAATTTTTTCCCTTCAGGGTCCATGTCTTTAACGTTGAATATATCTTCGAATAGCACTCCTGCCATTTTGGTGACTGATATTAATATAAAAATTAATAAATAAAACAAAAATACGATATCGACGAAGACGCCGATTGAACAAGATTGTTTTCGTATTTGACAACTTCGTATTTGACAACTGAAAACTGAAATGACAGACCGTGTTGTAGCCACAGATAAACTATGTAG
Source organism: Colias nastes (assembly GCA_907164665.1). Taxonomy (NCBI): domain Eukaryota; kingdom Metazoa; phylum Arthropoda; class Insecta; order Lepidoptera; family Pieridae; genus Colias; species Colias nastes. The sequence goes on along the minus strand of CAJQZM010041101.1, from coordinate 1,574 downwards.
TATGAGCTTTACAAGTTGACTTTATACAGATGTAATGTATTTATCACAGAACAGTAAAAACAAATAGAAGTGCTATAATGTCATAATTAGTATGAAAACCAGTGTCGCCAAACCCACACATTTAAACCGATAGTTATACAGTACACAACAAGTAAACTATGCCTTTGATTGGACAGCTTAATTTGAGTAAAACTGACTTAGGTTATAAATTCAGCATTTCAATATGTACCCTAACGCACCTTGTTATGGTTTATTTTAGTATAACATCCCTAGGTATATTAGCTGTTTTGTTTCTCTTTGCTCAGAAATTCCAAATTCGAAAACATTCAGCTATTCCACAACAGAGGGCGTTAGTTTTCGATAGATATAACTTTGAACCTCAACACATAGAAATAAGGTTGAAATTTGTGTCACTCTACATTAATGACATTAACTTGATATTAATCTGATGCTATGCTCTAAGGGATGTCAGCCTTGTTATCGATAATTCACAAATAAATATTTTTTTGTGCATTTTTTTTTCTTCCTATTATATGAGTATAGTACAATGTGCCACCTTTTGGAGTATGTTTATTACTACTAAGTATGTCTTTTCATATTATCATTATTAAATAAAAAACGGAATAGAATAGTATAAATCTATATTTACAAAATACAAACAGAAAATATGCATTATTTTAAATCTTGGAACTGCCGTAGGTTTGATGTATCTGTGGCCTTTGTTAGACTACTTAGTGCTGTTCGGCATCCAGTTAACTCGTCACGTTGCATTTATCCATTTCTTTTTTAAATTAGCCTCTTTGGGAAATCTATAAATAAATTGGATAAATGAAAGCTAAGGAAAAATAAAATAAAATTCAATATTTATAATGTTTGTCTTTTCTAAAGTATCGATACTGTCGATATGCGCTACAACCATCACTAAACCGACATTCGTTTGTTTATTGCAATAATATTCCAGAAAGTCTTGTTTGCTGTTCAATCTATATTAGTACTAATTTGTTATGAATTAAGGTTCATTTTGACTTAATATTTTTATAAATTTTTGACAAATTACGACAAGCGAAGTTATAACATAAAACATATTTAAAATAAATTAAAGTAAGACTTACCGATGGTATGAAATGCCTCCATTGCTGATATTATTTCATCTGCTATCATTTTTCCACTCTAATACCGAACAACACGCCCTAATTAATGAATAAATATGGAAAAAAGGTTTGACAGCTGACAACCGACTCGAATATTTTTCTGCGCACAACTGAGAGCAAGTTAGGTGATCTTACCTTACTAGTGACACGTGGGCCACGCCCACATCACACTTCTATTTGTTTTTACTGTTCTGTGATAGATTCCATAGAAACTTTAATCAATTTTTTTTCCCAGATCTCATGAAGTATTGAGTTATACCCGCTATGTGTTCGTCATCGGAATTTAGAATTGGCAGTCACGCTCGCATCAAGTTATTTCTTAATACGAGCGTAGTTCATGCACGTGCAGTATGTCGTCAAAATAAGCAAAATTATATGCACCAGCCCAGATATTCTTTTTTTATTATTAAATAACCACTAAGT